>PVJX010016955.1:0-39294 GCA_004027295.1 Dolichotis patagonum
GGGACACAGCTATCCTCCAGCAAAAAAGAAAAATATTAGTTAGAATTATTAGCCCCAATGAAAAATGAAAATGACCTTGAATCCTCCTGTCCCCTTGAGAGTTCTGGGGTGGCCTTTGCTAGGTTCGTCATCTGACTTGCCTGTCAGCTGGGAGTGGTTCTGCAGCCGACCCAGGGAAGGATGTACCAGCGCTCACCCCACTGCTCATCTCTGCAAGAACCGAGTGGCTGGGTTTCCCCTCCAGGTGGAAGATGTAGACCTACGGAGAAAGGGCAGCGGCCCAGCACAGAGGCTCCTTCCGGGAGCAAGGTCGTGCCCCTGAGCTGGATGCCAAGGTTGTCTCAGGCAAGCACAGCTCTACCCAGAGGCCCTCATCTTCCAGCATAAGCTGCTTTCCGTAGTTGGAGCCTCGTGGCCTTTTTGGGTCTGTGTCACCTTTAGCCATGGCTTTGGCTGTCTAGCTTCCCTAGGCTTTGAAGGCTCCACAGAGTGGATGTGTCTGAGTCGGGGTCTACCCTCTGCTTTGGAGAACAATCACTAGGAACCATGCAGTGCAGGGATGGAGGAGAGCCTGGGCCTGGGGCCTGGGGCTTGGATTCAAATGCCAGCCTTACCCTGAGCCCATGGAACTACAGCAAGATGATTGCTTCTAAGCTGCAGATTTCTAACTGGACGTAGTATGAGTACTTCCCTTCTAGGGTTGTTCTACGAATTAAATGACTTAAGAAATGTAAAGTTCTATATAAAGAATTGAAAAACATCAAGCCCCCAAAATTCAAAGACCCTCTCTAAAAATGGGCAGCTGAGATGAACACACAGTTCTCAGATGAAGATATACAGATGGCAATGGCAAACAAATACATGAAGAAATGTTCACCATCACTGGTCATTCGAGAAATGCAAATTAAAACAACATTGAGATATCATCTCACCCCTGAAAGAACAGCTGCCATCAAGAAATCAACTGATAACAAATGTTGGTGAGGCTGTGGGGAAAAAGGAGCACTGCTCCACTGTTGGTGGAAGTATAGACTGGTGCAACCACTATGGAAATCAGTATGGAGAATTCTCAGAAGACTAGGACTGGAAGCTCCATTCAACGCAGCTATTCCCCTCCTGGGTATTTTCCAGAGAAACTGAAAAGTTCATATCACAGTGATATATGTGCACCCATGTTCATAGCAGAACAATTTGTAATAGCTAAATCTTGGAAACAACCAAGATGCCCATCAACTGCAGAGTGGATGAAAAAGATGTGGTATTTTTATACAATGGAATATTACTCAGCTATAAAAAAGAATGATCTTGAGGCCTTCATAGGGAAACGGAGACAACTTGAGACTATCCTCATTAGTGGAAGAAATAAGAATCATATTTATAAATATCACATTGTGTCTCTAGTGTAAAAAGTAATAAGAACTGTAGGAGTAATAAAACCCAAAATGTGTAATTGCTACTGTAAAAAAGAGAGGAAAAGAAAGTGCTCTAAAGGATATAACTGCATGTGTGTTGAAGTGTGTAAGACAGATGACCACATTACTGTTTTTGTTAGAATGTTGAGCAGAACCGTTAACAGGCTCATTGTTTGAATGTCTACTTTGTATGTTTTAACTTTGTAACTTGAACAACTATTACTTTGTTTTTGATTTTGTTTTTTTGTTGTTGTTGTTGTTGTGGCTGTTGTTCTTTTTTTTTCTTTTTTTCTTTCTTTCCCCCTTGGAATTCTGTATTGTTGCTACCCTCTTTCTGTTTTGTTTTGTTTTGTTTTCTTTCTTCTTCTCTTTAAATAAAAAATTTTTTAAAAAAAAGAAATGTAAAGTTCTTAGAAAAGTGCGTGGCAGAAAGTGAGTGCTAGTTGGTCTTAGCTGTGGCTCCTCCCAGATCCTCCATGAGCAGACCTGGGCCAGGGGGTGACCTCAGTGGTGGCCAAGGGTCCCGAGCTTAGGCAGGCCTGCATTTATTTGGTTTAAAACTCCACTTTCACTGTCTTGAAATTCTTAGCGATGTAAGACAAAAAGCCTCACACTTTCATTCTGAACTGGATCCAATGTTTCTCAGTTCTGTCTATAAGGTTGTTGTCGCTAAAATCTAAAGTCTGTATAACACCCACTTAGTAGTATCTTATAGGGAAGGGCCAGCTGCTCCCTGCAGACAAGACATTTGATAATTGGGCTAAGGTAAATAGCCACTGCACATTTCCATGGGACCATTGATTGCTCACCTGTCATGGTACAATTTAGTGAAAACAGTGCTGTATATTTCCATTGTGCTGGATTTAGTGTTAGCTGGATTTCTGTCATTGGTCAACATTGAAATGGATAGTAATCATATCTTAAACTTTCGCAATTGTAGTATGATTCTAGGTTTTTCATATTACTTTCTGGTTTTTTCAATTTCTCTCCTAAAGGTAAACGCTATGTATCCACAGTTTTCTGTATTCTCCAAAATGTCTATGATGGTACTTGGCATTTACGTAATTTTAAAAATGACCCATAAGATGATCCTATTGGGTAAAGGTGAAATTAATGTGTAATCAGCTCTTTCCCAATCACATTATTTTGATTATTTTTGGTTTGGGCTTTGGAGCAATTTAAAAGCCCATAAACTACTATGATTTAACAGGTTGCATGGGAGAGTCTACTATACCTTTATGGTAATTGTTAGAGTCATTCCACAATGAGCGAAGGACTTTTTCCTGATCATATACCCTATTTAGGCTCCTACTGAATCCCAGAATGTTAGAGCTGCACTGGACCCCAGAAATCACTTTCTCAGCATCTGATTTTGCAGGCGGTGCCCGCATAGGGTGTGATTCCTGAAAGTCACGCAGTTCACTGGTGCTTGGTGAAGGGTTCTCCAGTGTCCTAATGAGGGGACAGAGGATGTATCACGGGGTAGGGCAGAGTCTGTGGCCGCTCCGGCCTGGGCGATCCATTGCTAATGGCTGGGGCCTTAGGCTGGCACTGCCTGCTTCTCACTTAGCACTTCAGTCCCAATTCCGCCTCCCTCCAGCCACAGTTCAGCTGGGGCAGCTGTTCGGGGTTTCCTCTCTCTTTGCTGCTTGCTCTCTCCCTCTCCTGTTAAATCCCCTCTACCTCTGGAAACCTGCTGCAAGTGGGCCTTCCAGCCTGCCTGGTCCACACCTAGCTTAGCAGCTTTGCACATCACATCGTCTTTCAGCATCCACCGTCTTTGTCCTTAGTGCTGCAGAAGGTGAGCACTGTCCTGCTGTGAAGAGGGTACCCTGGGGTGCCTCCAAAGGCAAATGGAGAAGGGCGGATTGGATGCAAGGCACATTAATTGATACTTCAGAAGCCTAACTGTAATTGGGGTGTCTGGCTCCCCCAGATGCCCTGTAACTACTTTGGAAATTCCTGCCATTCATCTTCCCACTTGCTCTGACCTGGAGAGACAGCCCTCCCTCTCCCCCACCCCTTTTTCTCTGGCCTGGCTCAGTAGGTGGTGGGGGTATATGCAGGGAGCAGTGGGCTATACTGGAAGAGAAGCAGCAGCATCCACACAGTCCAGTGCGGTGTCAATTCAAGGACCCAGGAGGTGGACATCAATTCTAGAGTCCAGGTTCTCCTTTCTTGGAGGTGCAAATGTGGTGATCTCCCAGAAGACAATTTTCTTTATGTGCTGCCTGCCAGGTGAGGGGCAGGAAATCATCAGGGCTCTTGTTCACCTGATGCACTTGGGTACCAAGAGAGATTGGGATGAATGAATTGCTGCAAGAATTCTAGTTGTTCACTTAAAAGTGTGAGACCAACATGAGTCTTTCAGCTGGGTGGGAGAGAGGGCCAGCCCTGAGGGGGGCAGAGGCATCACTGACTTGGTTACACTTTTAATGGAATCACATCACATTAATGGGGATCTGGGATCATCCTCTTTGCACAATAGGATGACCGCCCTGCTCATGGACTTGTCTGTCTGGGATTCTCTAGAGTGTAAAGCACTTGAGATAGGAGTAAGGATAGGAAGGTGAAAGTGAAATCATCTGTAGATAGCACCCTTAGAGGTCAGACAGAAAACCTATTCCCTCCCAACACTGGTCCTCTCCCCTTACTGGCTGCATGGACTTTGGAAAGTTACTGAGTCTCTTGCATTGTTCAGTTTCTTCATCTGAATGTGGTGATCAAAAATGCACCCGATTTGTGGGGTTGTTAACTGTGTGAATTATTTTCTCATTGCTGGGACCAAATCCCCAACACCCACAAGTGATAGGAGGAATTAGCTTAGCTCACAGGCGTTTGAGGGTTCAGTCCATAGTCAGCTGGCTCCAACACAGGGTGGCATGGCAGAGAAGAAGCAGCCATGCTGCTTCTCTGCCATGGAACAAGTCTTTGCATTATAGTTGATTGAAGAAATCAAAGCAGATGAAGATGAGAGAAATGGGCAGGGCTTAGAAGCAGGCAGAGAAAGGAACTTTGATTTTATTCTGAGTGTAATGGAAAGACTTCGGGAGGTGTGAGGGGAAGTGAATAGTATGGTGTCACTTGTGTGCTGAAATGACAGGGGAAAGGCTGCAGAGTATCCGAGATGAGAGGCAGAGACCAGCTAGTGCTGCTGCATGGACCTGGGTGATGATGCTGTGAAGTTTGGCCAGGATGATAGAAACAGGGGTGTTGGGGGTGTGAGAAGTGAGGTCAGAGTGAAGAAGACTTACTTACTGAGAGAGAAGAATAGAGAGGAGGACAGGGGAGAGAGAGGCAGGGGAGGAGAGAGAGGAATCAAAGATGGCTACTGGGTTTTTTATCTGAGCAGCTGGAAGAGTGGGGTTGTCCTTAACTGAGGTGGGGGACTGGGAGAGGAGCAAATGTGGCAGGGACATCTCTGGTCCTCCTCTGAGCTGCTTGGGTTAATTTGGAGATGCCTGTTAGATACCCACGCGGATGCATCCTGTAGGATGTTGGATGAGTGAGTCTGGAATTCGAGGATCAAATGGGCTGGATGACAGATTTGGAGGTCACTGTATTCACACCACTAGGCAAATCTTTCCCCTGCTGCCGTGGCCCTTCTGCTCATGGGGTATCAGGGCTTGATCAGAGCGGAGTGTAGGGACAGAATCTGACGTAGCAGAACAGGCCCATTTGGAGCCAAAAGGGCTTGGGGAGAGGGTTTGGGAGGTGGGATTTTCAGGGCCTCCCTCTTGGTGATACAGTAGTCGGCTACAGAGTTTAACTGCGGCAACTTTCTGAAGATTTTCCACCCAACAGCGTCTTCTGGGATTTGTGTCTCCAAGGACGGCCCGAAGCGTGACTCCCTTCCCCATGCACCGACCCACACTTGCCTCCATCCTTAGGGTTATGGGACCCCCAAACCTCCTCTCTCAAACTTAGTCCTCAAGGGGTGATTAAGTGCACCCCATGGTGTTCCTGGGTCTTCATTGCCAGAAACTTGGATCTAGTTGGCCTCCCTGGAGGAGGGAGGTGGCCTGGTGACAGGACATGGTGACTTCGCACCTCACTGGGAACTTCTGCTCCGGTCTCAGGCATTGCAGGCTGGGCATGTCTCACAGTTTACAGGTCACCTTCCCAGCACAGTTTGCTTCCCTTTCTCTTACTGCTTCTCCCTCCTTTTTTGAGGGCAGCTCAGGGCAAGCTTTCTCCAGGAGCGGATTCCCTCCACCCTGGCATCAGGCCTGATGGAGGCAGCCTGGATTCCCAGGATACACTTGGGCTCAGAGATGCCCCCCCTGAAAGTACCAGAAAGGTGGAGGGTGACAAGGCAGGATCTAGGCCTGATGCTCTTTCCCTGGCCGTGCTGTCTGCTGTGGTTTTCCATGTGGACCCCTTCAACTGGAAGTGCCAGTCTTCAAGAAGCCCCTCCTGGCCTCGAAGCCAGCTCCTGAGAAGCCCCCCGGCACATCCACCAGTTGCCTCCCTTCCCTACCATTAATCAGTGTCTGCTAATTAGAGAACAAACTCTTGTATCTCCCAGCACTTGGCAGCCCCCACACCTAAGGCAGCTAAATGAGGATAAATGAGTCAGTCTTAATAAAAAATGATGTAAATTTATCAACTCCTATTTATGTTTTTTTTATATTCCAATTTTCCATAGATTTAGTAGCTCCAAATGAGAAGGTTTCAAGCCATAGTAATTCATTCCTTGAGTAACACAAGGCTTGGCTGTATTTCAGTGAAGTTTACCACCACTGCACAGGGAGGCTAACAATTGCTAAGATCCCCAAGAACTTCGCAAGTGCTAGGCACCAGGTTTAGCTCCTTACATGCATTATCTCCTTTAATTCTCATTTAATTCCCGGAAGAATCTCTCAGAGGTAAATATTATGACCTTATTTGCATTGAAGGAAACTACCGTTGGCAAAGTTAAGTCAGCACCTGAGGTCACACAGGTGGTAAGTTACAGTTCTCCTAAGTGCTGAGCTCAGTGTTTGGGGTGTGGCCCTTGAACCAGTGAATCCAGAGAATCTGGAGACTTTGTTACATTGCAGATTTCCCCCATCCCGCACCCAAGGAATCAAACTCCCTGGGGACCAGCAGTTCAAAATCCTTGGGAACATGGCCCTGAAATCAGCATTTTAAACATTCCCCAAGAAACTCTTGTATATACCAAAGTTTGAGAATCACTCTCTCTGGCCTTCAAGATGTTTTAAATGCACAGTGTAATTTAAATTGCAAAGGTGTTGGAAAGGAAGCGCGTGGCTGACCCTAGGGGCCAAACTGATTTCCTTCCAGTGGAACAGAAGGAAAAACTGTGGGCCAAGCTCTGTGTCTAGCGTGTGTGATCTATTTCAGCTCGCTGGGCCTCCATGTCTTTCACTTTTAAACCAGGAGGGCTACTTTTCCTTTCCAGTCAGTTGTGAAGTTTGGAGGAATATAGAATAAACTTTTGAAAGTTTAAAGTGCCCTACAAATGTCTGTACTGATAACCGTGGGTTAGTCTGGGACTGGGAATAGCTACAGGACAGTGTGTGATTGTGGGCACAATTGTAAGGGTTCAGAGGAAGGGAGACAGCAGCAAACCCTTCCAGGGACTGGACAGCTCTTCTGATAGCCTGAGAAGGAGTCTTTCCCCTGAACTCAAAGGAAGTCATTGCTTTTGAGCCAACTAAGCTTGCTGTCTCTCTGTGCAGGCCCTCACTTACCCAGATGCTTCACGCGGGATTGGAGTGTGCTTTCTTCCCCAGTTTCTTCATCTCTTCAGACAACAGACCGTGTCTCTCCCTAATCATACTCTCTGTCAACACTATTTCCTTCATCCAGAATGATTATCTTCCATGTGGCAAGATTAGTGTTGCTATGGTTGGGATAAAGGTCCCCCAAAATCTTGGTTGCCAACCCGTGGTGCTACTGAGACACTGTGGGACCCTTAGAAGGTAGAACTTATGAGAGAAAGTGAAGTCATTGGGGGCCTGCCCTTGAATAGGACACTGAGACCTTGACCCCTTTTTCTTTCCCTTCCTGGCCTCCATGAGGTCAACAGGAAGTGAGGTCATTGAGGGCCTACCCTTGAAGGAGACACTGAGACTTCAGTCGCTTCCTCTCTTTCCCTTCCTGGACTCCATGAGGTTGACAGGAAGTGAAGTCCCTGAGGGTCTACTCTTGAAGGAGACATTGAGACCTCAGCCTTTGCCTCTCTCTCTCATTTCCTGGCTTACGTTTCCTGTGCCACCACCAGCCTAGAGCAACAGAGCTCAGTGACCATGCACTGAAACTCTGCAATTATGACCCCAAATAAACCTTTCCTCTTTTTAATCTGATTACTTCAGGTAGTTGTTAGAGTACTGAAAATCTAACACAGGTATTATTTCATTTAATCCTCACAACAGTGCCACAAATCCACACTTCGGTCCTTCCCATTTTATACACAAGGGAGCAGACACTGGTAACTGAATCAGCCTGAGCTAGGAAGCACTGGACTAACCTTCTTGCTTCTGTCTCACACTCCCAGGAAAAGCCGTAGGGGCAGGGCTGGGATCAGGGGTGCGCTGAGCTCGGGTCTGTTCTGTGGCCTCGGATACAGCATCCATGTCTGAAAGGGAGTCTGCTTTTCCCGGATCCTCTGCAACGTGGCCTAAGTTATTCAATTAGGAAGGGAAATAATTGGCAGTGGAGAATGCCTCTAGCAGTGGTAATTACCTCCAGTGCCTTGTTGGAACAGTCAAGCTACATTTCAGTTTATGCTGTAAAACTTTAATTATAATATAAACAACTGCCCTTCAGCCCTGTAGGGCAGCGGCCCCCGCCTTCCTCCTCTGGCCTGGGAAATGCGCTCCCTCTGGAGTGGTCAGGGAGGAGGACCAGCGGCAGGACAGGGCTTTGGGGAGGAGGAGTGCTGAGGATTGTGGGTGGTGGGCTTCAGAGACTTCACTGGACACAGCTTCTGTCCTCATCTTAATACCATTCATAACAGAAGCTTCCAGAAGTTAGAGGCCAACCTGGTGGCTTTCTGTTGGGAGGGTTTGGTGTGGTTTTGGGGTGACATCCCTGTCCACATGCTCCTTGATAGGGAGAACCATTTTCCCGCTGGAACCAGGCTCTGTGCCTTGGTGGGCTCCTGCTGGGTGCCCACCACCTGCCAGGCCATATGCTAGGCCCCACGCCACGTGTTTCCCATGGGTGCCACACAGCACATGGATATTGGAGGCGTGAACAGCCCACTTAGTTGCTGAGCAAAATGTGTCTTTGAAAGTTCATGATGTTGTTTGAGATGTAAACCGTGCCATGGGGAACTTGGGATCAGGGAGGTTGACAGAGGTCATCAGTCATCTGTGTTCAGAGCAGGGCAGGTAGAGGAAGGATTGGTCACCACCAGGTACCCAAGAAGGCCCAGGGACAGGGTGATGAGGAAAAGAGGAAGAGGGCATTGAGACAGCAAGGGCTGATGATTCTGGGAAGGAGGTCTATGTAACTGTTTAGGGCTGGCCCTGGGACCTTGGGGTGGAAGCATCTGCAAGTTTCCAGCCCCAGAATGGGCAAGCCCCAGATGGGCAAGTTTCCAGCCCCAGATGGAAGCAACCAGGAGTCCATGTAGGGAGGTGACCATCAGATGCTTGGGTCTCTTTCCTGATTGTTAGGGCAAGAAATATGAGGTTCTCTGTGGTCTTTGAAACTGAGTGAGCAAGATGGTTCCCTAAAGAACAGGAATAGTTACTACCAATTTTTTCTTTTTTTCTGTACCAGGAATCAAACTCAGGATCTTGCACTTGCCAAGCAAGCACTGTGCCACTGAGCTACATCCCTGGCCCAATTACTACCAAGTCTATTCTTTTTTAAAATTTCTTCCTTTAATTTCTGATTCTATATGTTTTATAATGGGCATATACATACTAGGATGCTCTCCTAATTTGCATAAACATACATGTGTATCACATACACAATTATCTGATACATACATACATGCTCAAACATGATTTACCACTTGGGGTACCTGATTAAAATTTTGGAGTGCATTGGGTGACATACAGATATGGATGCATGGCTTTCCAGTTAAAACAAACAAACAAAAAAACCCAGCAACGATGCTTGTGAGATAGCAACTCATTTTGATGACTTGGAGTCAATAATAATTCATCATCGAGAAGAAGTGATAGTTTGCATTCTCAGTCCTGCAGAAGTGAGGCAAAGTGTCCACAGCACGGTTCTGACAGTCAGACTTTCTGAACCCAGACCCCTGCTTCATCACCATCTAGCTGTGTGACACGGGGTAACTCAGTGTGTCATAAATGGGACCCCACAGTGTACAGACTCTAGTCTGCATCACGGGCAGTCATGAGCATTATTTGAGCTAATCTGTGGAAAGTGCTTCTGGTGATGCTTGGTCCTAAGTAACCACTCAGAAAAAGCCAGAAAGGTGGGATTTTCCTGATACAGAAGCAGCTGCGGGGCTGTGAAGGAAGACCTAGTGTTTCACCTCGGTCCTGGGTGATCCTAAAAATCTGCACATGGTGATCCATGGTGGGAACTGGTCTAAGTTCTGAGACAATCAGATGGGCTGGAGAAGGTATAGCTGCTACTATCTCAGAGAATGCATGGTTATATCTTCCTGGCTCAGCTCATTTTGCCCACTTCCCAGCAGGGCAGCCATATCCTCCACTTAGGGGCCGGTTGCCCACCATGTTGGCCTCCCTGCTTGCATCCCAATGGCCTGTGCCTCTGCATCTGATCCTTCAGAGGCCTGTGGTTTTGCTCCCAGGAGGGATACTCAAGCCTCCTGAGCAGCAGCCAGGCCTGGGAGGGTGTTGGGGGAAAGATGGTGCTGACAAAGACTTGGTGGCCAAGGGCACACTTCCGCTGGGCCAGGGGCACACTTCTGCAGACTGTCTGGTGGGGTGAGGCTGGGATACTGTTCACATTGCCACCTCTTCCCACTGCTTTTCCTCAATAGTCCTTGGGTACAGCATCCACTTGCTCTAATCTGTATAAAATCCAGAAGCAAGGTGTCCTTGCTCTAAGGACCTGGAGTCCACTTGTGCAGTCTTAGCAACTTAATGGCATCTCTGGTCACACTCACCCCAGATCCTTCTCTGACAGTGGCTGCTGAGAGCATTTCAGGCTCAATCCCTCTATAAAGATCTTTGAACTCAGAGAGCTGGAGGCAGGAAGAAATGCTGATCACTGCAGGGAGGTAGGAAACCACCGTGGTCTGGCATCCTTTGTGCTTCATACCGCCAGAGACCCCCAGCGAGCAACTGTGCCGGTTCCCAGGGACCAGCATTGTCACCTCCCACCTCCAGAACCGTCTACCACTCTGCTTTTCCTAAACACCATGCATTAGACTTTTCACCACCCTTCCCACCAAGAACACAGCCACTGGGAGATTTCCTGAGGGTTTTTAAAGCCAGAAGTGGCCAAAAACTAATAGTAAGTAAAATTTCCAGAGAAATGGTGGGAAACTCAGAATGTTTCAGGATACTTTGAACAACACACTTGAAACACATTAGGAGTGAAATGAAAATTCTTGAGTGGCTTTGATATTTTTTAATTTCATATTAACCTGGCTACAACTTTCTCCATTCACTTCTTAGGAGCCCTTCTTTAATGAAGAGTGCAAGGGGGGAGCCCCTGTTTACTCACCGGGGGACGGCCCGGGCTAGCTTCCTCTTGGGGTTCTTTCTGGTGGGCAGTACTTTAAGAAAGAGTTGAAACAGTGCTTTAAGAAATTTTCAGCCAATAAAAAGTTGCTTAAAGGGTTATACAAGCTCTCTGGATGTCAGCTTCCTTAACCTCCTAATCTCAGCTGTCCAATTATGGGTTTACAAGCCCCTGGGGATGGCTGTGTTAAGTAAATGAGGAGGAATAGTCACGTTCACCGGAGTGAAAATACCCAAGGCTGAGAGTAGGAAAAGAGCTACATATTAGATCTTTCATAAAAACCAGTCCCTAAAGTAGAAAGAATAGCTCCCTCCAGACTTGCCCTGTGAATTGCTTTTCATAAGGTGGTTCGTATTTATAAGCCAATTTGTCTGGGAATAAATCTTTTTATTGTACTCAGCTAACTCGGAGAGGTGTGTCCCCTGGGAACCGACCTCCCAAATGAACTGTCTCAGCAAAGGATTTAGCACCAGCTTCACTAATCCTGGAATTTCCACCTTCAGGAAAAAAAAAAAGTCATCAATAGGTGATTGGGAAACCCAGAATACAGGGGCATTTTTTAAAAATGTCAGATTGAATCCAGACACCTAAAAATACTTCAGGTGCTCAGCTGACAAGGAGACGGCCGAAGGAGGCAGGGGAATTTTGTGACAGGGTCCCGAAGCTCCATCACGGTCCATCTGACCTCAGATGAGGTAGGACCACAGCCGGTCTTGGGTCTGTCACATTTCTTACCATTCATCCGGAAAAGAGGGCTCACAATCTTGAAAATACAAAGTTTTCTTCCTTTTTTTCTCTTCCTTATTTCTGCCTTCCTTTTTCTTCCCCTTCCATTTGTCATGTTCTTTCTCTCTTTCCTTCCCTTTTGCATTTTTCAAAGATGGTCTTCAGGGTAAAGAACATTAAAATGAAGCTTTAAAAGATATTTTGGTCTTGCTTTGGGGTTGTTTTTTCAAAGGAACAGGAAACCACCTCCTCTCAACCATGGAAGTGTTTTTATGGCACATTTTTGTTGACAAATAATCATCATACAATAAAACTGATTTATATAATCATTTGAAGTGATAAATAAGATTAAATAAAGTAATACAAGAGGGAGTCCTCACATAAAACTCATGTCTGGATGAGTTTAAATACGACATAGCTGCTGCTGTCACTTCTTTGCTTCAACCCTCAAGGACTCCCATTCCCAACAGCAATGTTTAAAATGCAGGTGGAACTGGGCAGGGAACTGGGAAGGTGGAACTGGATGAGCAGGAACTTCCAGAATTTCCTTTTGCTGCTCTACTCTTTCTGTCAAGATTCTTCCTGTCCTACAAGGTCAGAAGCCAACTCTTCCATGGAGTCCTTCTGACTGGTTCCTAATTTCTTTTTCCAGTGATGTGCTGGTCAGCTTTCCCTCACTGTAACAAAATACCTGAGGCAAACGGCTTCTAAGGAGGAAAGTTTCATTTTGGCTTATGGTTTCAGAGGTTTCAACCCATTGTTGATTGGTCTGCTGCTTTGGCAACACATCATGGTGGGAGACCATGCTTACCTCATGGTAGTCAGGAAAGGACTTGAGTCTCATTCATTTATTTAAGGACTGCCCCCTGTTTCCTAACTTCCTTCCACTAGGTTCCATCTCTTAAATATTTTGCCACATCCCCAAATGCCACAGGCTGAGGACCAAAATTCCAACACATGGAACTTTTGGGGCCACTTCAGATCCAAACTGTAACACCAGGCCTATTTCACTATGTTGTAATGATTCTAAGATAGTTGCCATATTCTGCTTTGCACCAGTTCTCATGAGTAGCTCCCTTCCTTCATGTAATTGAAATAAACATTCCTAAAGCACATATGATGTGGGGCTATGAGCTAAATGGGAGTGACTGGGCAGAGGGAGAGAGATGAGTGGTGGGCAGAGTGTTTGCCCTGGAAAAACTCATGGTTTGACAGGAATCTAGAGGTTGCAGACTTCACCATGTTCAATCCTGTGTCTCCAGATCTAAAATGTCCCAAGCATAATACAGGAAGGTGTTCAATATAGACAAAGAGTATAAAAAATGAAAAAGATCAGAGTGTCAAATGTAATTACTTCATTCTAGCAAAAGATGAAACCCAAGTTTGGATGGAATAAATAGCATCTGTAGTACTACCAGCACCTCCAGACCTAGGACTATAAATGACCACAAACCAAGCTGGGACAATCAGAGACAGGGATTGCTCTTGTTTCTAAAATTCATATCTGTCTTTGGTCACAAAGAGCCCATTTCTGCTGATGGCACTAGGTGATATTTCCTATGAGATGTCAGTTTTGGGCCTGAATAAAATTTGGGCTTGAATTCTAGACCAGACACTGACCATCTAAGTACCTTGAGATGAGAATTAGTGTCTCTGGGCTTCTTTATCCTTTTCCATTAAATGAAGATGGTAACCATTGCATCATAGGGCCATTACGAAGGTTTCATTAATAATGAATTAAACTAATATAAGGAAAAGTGAGTTCAGACTCTGAACCCAAAAAAGTGTTGGTAGAAATAGTGAGATAGCGGCGTTAGTGATGGTAGACATTGTAATTCAAACACACCTGAAAACCGAAACTCGCTTACAACTTACAGCGTTTGTTTTTGGTAGCAGTCACTTGCAAACTCAGTCTACCAGCAATGTGAAAGAAATCTGCTTTTTCATCTTCTAGGCTTCCAACTTTCACATCTATCAGCTGACTTCTTGTGGCACTTTAGTGCATCAGAAAGAAATCACATTTCATCATAGCTTTTTACGTCTTCTTTTCTTGAGCCCAAGCCCACGTCTTCGTGCAGGTGAACCTCTGTGAGGTCAGCCTGCAGCAAGGGAGAAGAGCAAGGCTCTTCCAACATTAAGATTCAGACTTCTTCCCCCATCCCACTGAACATGTGCTTTTTCTCCCTGATCCTGATGTCCCCAGGAACTTGTCTCTTCTCTGGCTTACTAATCACGTCTTCCCATGCATGGATGCCGTTTGTTGGCTGCCCCCGTTGCTTTGCTGGTGCAGACCTCTTTTCTTCTCACTGTGCTTCACACTTACTCCACGTCTCAGTTTACTGCTGCAGGCAGCAATGTGCCTGGTTCCACGCTCTCCCTCAGCGGCCAGGCTATCTGAGGTTTCTCCACTCCAGCGGTGAGAAATCAAGCATGAGGGTAGATTATGGCCATGTTGGTGTTCACGGTGAGGGGAAGAGACTGGCGGTCATGTGTTTATGTCCCTCTCACACCAATACACATAACTCAACTATACTTTACATAATCTAGCAGGGAAAATCCCAAAGCTTCTTTCAACTCTACTTTTTTTAAAAGGACACAGAAGGTGAATATACAAGGGAACAGGCAAGGGGAATACACTGGCAGTCAGAGTTGGCTAAGAAAACTTCCTTCTAGGGAATGTGTTAGAGTAGCAGCAGGTCCAAATCCACCTAACTCTTCCCCTCTATTTCCCGAATTGTTACTTGGTGATCTCTGAAGTAGAGATCACTGACCTGTTATTGAAAAGAGCCCCCAGATGCCTCCGGCATCATCAACAAGCAAATAATAAGAAAGCTCACTGTTCATTACGTGTACCTGTGCTATTGAAAATATGCTCCTACACAGTTCCTTGAAAATCATTTATTTGTGAAATCCTAGGTGGTAAACTTTGGCCAGCTGGAATATCCAGTTGATCAGATACTTGCATCATTTAAAGCTCTATGAGTTTACAGACACCTACTCTACGCCAGCTCTCTGCCAGGCACTCCACGGTGGCGCTTCTTAACCTGTGGAACTCGGAGCAGTCAAGAATCCACGCTAGGGGTAGAAACCCTCTGTGCCTGTGTGCGTGTTTTTCTATTTCTGTTTCGTGTTCCTTTGGCCACAAGAGCAAGCCACGGCCTCCGTCAGCACCGTTGTGAGTGGTAAGCGGACTCCATGTCAGGATCCTGGCTTTTTCCACCCAGAGTGCTCGGCCAAGCCTGTGTGAATGTGACAGTGTCACAGATTTTTTTTAAAATGCTACCAAATCCTAGCTAATTTTCTAACAGAAAATAGGTTAGAATCCATCGGTGAAATTCTGGCTTCTGTTAAATAAATGCAAAAGTTGTTCCTTCCACGTCGTTTTTTTTTAATTATTCATTTGAGGAGAACATGGCTCACCTCCGGGAGTGGTGGAGAATCCATACCATCCCCACCCCATGCCATGAAAATGCCCTCGCTCCTTCCTCCTCATCACCTTCAGTTTCCCGGCCTTCTCTGTCATCTGAGTGTCCGGATTCCTCCCCTTCTCTCCCTCCTGCTTCTCCAGTTCCCTCTCAGCTCCTGTCCTCCGCCCTTGGCTGCAGCCCTGCCCTGTAATCCACAGGAGAAGCTGCGGTTGGCCGGGGGAAGCAGGCTCCTTGGTTTGAGCCTCCCCAGAACAAGGCTGCACTCTGATCTCCGCGCTCTTCAATAGATCGAGCAACAAAGGTGTGGTGAAAGAAGGTGTCTTCTAAGAAGTTCACGTTACGGCCCGTAGTAAAAGAAAGTGGTGATATTGTTACAGCTGCCGGTTTCTTCCCATTGTCTTCCTTGTCAAAAACATGCCCCCTCCAAAGGGACGGGATGCGTTTCAGTACAATTTGAGAATGTTCGGTAACCCAATATTATCTTCATTTCCCTCCTTGTTTCATGTTACTTTCTGATCCTTGAGTCCTCCCAAGTTCACAGCGGTCCATGACATTACAGTGACTCTCTAACTCATCCATTATCCTCACCGTCAATGGGAGAACAATAGATCGTGTTATTCTGTAGTTCGCTTCCCTGTCACTCAGCGCTTTATCTCCGTTGATACCCCGGTACCAGACACAGAAACCAAAGTAGGTTGTCTTGTCTTCGGCGAATCTTGAATGGCTTTTGTTCAGAGAGGCGTTTTGTATTCATCAGTCAACTGAGGACTCACCCTGAAGAAGCCCTCAGTCAGCACGTGGCCCCAGCAAAACAGGGACCTTCGGTGGTGAAATATTCATAGCCCGGGACCTCTGAGGGGCTCACCTTTTGGCCCCTGCAAGCTTCCGAGTGCGTTGCCAACAGGAACTGGCAAATCTTGCAGATGTGAACATTTCCCGGATGAAAAGCTGCGAGTCCCATCTCCACTTTTGATATTAAGCCTAGTCACATGGGCACATTTATCTTCCCACTCGATCTGCCAACTGACCGTGTCAAACAGCTGTAATAAAAGTCCAAAGGCGAAATGGTATGATCAAAGCTTAACCTGATTTCTTTCCCCACTTCTTCGAAAGAGTTAGTAGCCTCTCTCCCTCTCTGAAATCTCATGTCTTTTCAATGCCTCTCAGGGTCCTAACAGACAGTACGGATGCAAAGTTAAATGGCATGTTGTTTATATTTCCAAGGAATAAAATCTTACTGATCAATATACACATATCTAAGTAGAAAACAACCCAAGAATCTAATGGCTGTTAATTTGATGCCAACCTTAGATGACTATTGAGTGTCAAATTCAACCAGGAAGTAGTCTGCAGAGTCGACAGCAATGCAGAGCTGGAGGAAAAATAGGAGAACTGGAGACAGAGTATGAAACACCGCTTTCAGTAAGGCTGACTCGCTTGCAGTTTCTGAGAAGAGCTAGTAACTCAGATTTCCAAGCTTTGCAGCAATCTGCTGTCTCACAATCTGAGGAAAGCTCTGTTTCTATGCAGATCCAGATTTCTGTGGCATGGAGGATCCATTTGGAAGGTAAAGAATGGAGAGGGACATAAAAAGAAACAATAAAGTAGTGAATGAACTCCATATGTATCCCAGCTAAAGTATAATAGGCAAAGGTGTTTAACCTTTATTGGAAGGTAACCACCTGGGTATAAGAGGTCAGATACTACCCTTGGCCTCTCACATGCAAACACACGCAAGAACCTTTTTGTTTCCTCTCTGTTTTCCAAAACACGACCCTTATTCATTTACCTTTACTGTACATTTTATCAAATACTACTGTCTAGGATATTACCATCCAGAGTAGATTCAGGCCAAGTCTACACTCAGCAGAAGAAATCTTTAAGAAAGTGTTGTTACAACTTCCTTGTACCCTGAAGAATGACAAAGAGAACTTGACTTGAGGTCTTTCAGAGCTCCTAGTTGCTGCCTGCTTGGAGAGGGCCTCTGACTTTCCCACACTCAGAAGAGAAAAGCAAGCAAATGAGTATATCTGCGCCTGAAACAGCCTCTTGGCATGGGCTACAACTGTGGTGCAAAAGCTGGTGAGGGTCTGATATTCCGAGCTTCCTCCTAAGTGTTCCTCGTTTCCGGATCTGTTTAACCTCAGAAGACAAGAAAGGCTACAAAGGATATAAAATCATTGACTTTGTTGAGGAATCTAGATAGTAATTTCCTACGAGAGACCTAGACCTCTTGGGAGAGAAGGCCCCTGCCAACCCAGTGAACCAATAAAACACAGCTCAAGCTTCACTTGTGAGTCTGTGTGTCGCAAGAGGCAGAGTCCCACACTTGTAATCTGTGCTAGACCTACCGGGAAACCAGGCTGCACAGTCACCAGGCTCCCTGTGCCTAACAGGAGCAAGTCTGGCACCAAAGAAAGCAAATAATCAAGCAGGTCATTAGGAAGCCTATAAAAGTACGGATATGCAGCTACACCCTGCCGTTAACTTCAAAAGGTGACCAAAAGGCAGAGGTTTGTTGCAGCAAAGGAAAAAGCAATGGAAAAAGTGCAGTCTTGTGACACGCAGGAGTGAATTCTACAAAAACCTGCCTTAGCCCAAGAGACTCGCCTCTGTGCTCGGTTTGCTCTCTCAGAAGTCACCCAGGGTGACTTCTTGCCACTAGGGTTAGCTCTGTCTCCTAGCTGTGGCAGGGGCTGGGGTTATACAGGGTCTTGCAGACAGAGAGTTCCAGAATTTGCCCTTGTCCTGACCTGGAGCAAAGCTGTGAAGTGTGCATCTGTGTTTCCTTCCTTAGGGCCCTTCCCACTCACATGCCCGACGACCTCAAATCGCCCGGGGTCTTGTTTGGTTAGGGGAGAAGAATCTATTAAATTCACTTGCACTCAAGTGTCAATGACCCAAATATCCTGTCCAAGTTCTTCGGAAATTTTCACAGTTGTGCATGTACAGGGAAAGAGGCAGTGGTAGAATTTTCGGTTGCCCCTCTATTTAGGGGCAACATTTCAGATTCCTGGCAGTCTGTCTTTTCTTTTCCACAAACGATATTTCCTAGTCAGGGAAAAATGCAAACCACCCCAATCTTCGGTAATAAAATGTAGACCCACAGCTCTAAGTTGGTGCCCAAGTCTTTCAACTTGTACATCACAGACTTAACATGCACTCCCATAGCTGGAGCATCTTGGTCCCAATCCATGCCCTGGTCCTTCCCAGTTCTGACCCAACCCTGGGTGGGTAAGTGAAAAAGAGTTTGAAGTGTCAACAATGGGGAATTAATCTGATGAGGGAAAGGTTTACCTAAGTACCCATTTAGGAAAATAGTCTGAATCTTGTCATTAATTCTGCTTTCCCTCTGCCCACCTTCTTGCCATCAACTGGAAATAACATTTCACTGGGCACAGTTTTTCATTTTTACAAGACTTGAGTTCTTTAGTGAAATTTATTTATCTAGCAGCCCTGATGTGATATAATTTTGAGAGAGGACAGCACCGAGTTGGTGTAATTATTTCTTAATATTTAAAAGCTCCCTTGCTTAATGTGTTCTCAGGGAGAGGCTGTTAAATCATTAGGGATGGTGTTTTGTGGCCTTTTTCTGCACAGAAGCTAATGCTGCTTAAGCTTTGGGGCCCGAAGACCACCTGGCCCAAACTCCCCATTAGCTTGTTGGTAATAGGCTGATCACCACCTCTCAGGTCTTATCACTAGGCTTGTATTTGATAGATGTGACGATAATTGAAAAATTTTATTTTCAAAAAGAAAATGAAGGGAAGTTTCCCTGGCAAACTTTGTGATATGCTCTGGGAGTTGAGGGAAGGGGAGGAAACTTCTGGAAGCCAGAACCATCTGGAGTCACTTGTTACTCGTTTGTTGTGAGGAAATCAGTGGCGACATGAGAAAAAATTCATGAGAGAAGAACAGGATCAAATGATTCTGCTGTCGGTCCAGGGACAAGGTGAGGGGAGTCTCAGCCTCCTTTCAGGGTGATTTTTCTAATAGACAGGTGGCTTTTCTAGCTTGAGCTGCTCTGACAAGATACCATGGCCCAAGTGGCTTACCCAACAAGATTCTTTTCTCAAACTTCTGGAGAAGGAGGAACCAGCATGGTCTGGTTCTGTAAGAACTCAGTTCCTGTCTTGTAGACATTTGCCTTTGTTCTGTGGCCTCTCCTGGCGGACAGAAGAGCTCTGGTGGTTCCTCTTCTTCTTACAAAGGTGTTAATTCCATCCTGGGGCTCTGTTCTCCCACAGACCCCACTTCTAACACTGTGACACTGAGGGTTAGACTTTCAGCACATAACATTAGTGAAAGGGTGAGCAGAGATGTTCAGTCCACAAGAACACAATGACCAAAGAGCAGCGTGAGGTGGCTGGCACGGGAGATTCCTCCAGGCTGGGCTGGTATTGCTCAGGAAGAGGCAAAAAAGACAGGCTGCTGCTTTTGGAAAAGAAGTTCTCACATTGATAAGATGTCGGGGTGGTTTGCTTCCAAATATCCTCCCTCAGAGATTGTTCACTTAATTATTCTGTGATATAATATGAAAATGGGAAAAATAAGAGCCAGGGGCTCAAGGTCAGTTACAGGATGACCACTGCCATGGTAGTAGACACGGGCTGGCTTGGTGGCCAGGCTGGAGTGGCCCTCCTGGACGAGGGCTGGGCCTGAGGCCCTGAGTGTCTGCATGGCTCTGAGTCCTAGCCTTGCTGTGCTGCCCTCGGTGGCAGTCATCTGGTCACCTGTGATGGAAAAAGAGAAGAGTTCCCAGTCTGGAAAGGACACTGTCTGGGTCATATCATCTGTCTTTCTTACTAGACATGAAAGAAGTTTCATTTTATTCATTATTGTTTTATATCTACAGTTCAGAAATTCAGTACTTATGATGATGTGAAGTGATTACGATTTTTATTAAATTCTTTATTTAATTATCATCTTGTTTTGATTGCGATAGAGCAATTTTATGCTAGACCAGTGATAGTGGACCTCAGACATGGTGGCTTCATGAAACGTACTTTGAAAGCTTTTGGAGAAGTGGAAGCAGACTCAGCCTGCCTGTCACTGCCCGGGGATCCTCTCTGGTGCCTCGGGTCTGGGGTCCTGGAAGCCCAACTCCCACTTCTTACCAAAGGGCTCATGGGAAATATAGAGTTGGATTGCTCATCCTCACCTGGCTTCTCTCTGGCAGAACTGCTGTCATTTAGTCATCTAAGGACATCTTAATGCAGCCCTATCTGCATGGATTTGTGACAATGATGTGCTTATCATGTTCTTCCAAGAGGTCAAACCATTTGCCAAAAGAAAAGAAGGTAGCCTCGGTCTTCAAAGAGATAGACACAGACTCGCACATATGAAGAAAGATTTGAAAGGATTCGGTTTGCCTTTCATTTAGTGCATCTTTAAGACATAGCCACAGCTCTATTTTCATTTCCAGGTAATGCTGTAGCTAACTCCTGATCAGCTTGGGACTACCTATACACATAGGAATCTAGGATGATATATATGCTACAAATGAAGTATCTGAAAAAGCATAGGAAAAAAGAGAAAAGAATGAAACCCAGTAGAAATAACCTGCATTGTAAAGGAAAAGGATTTGGGGAAAGTGGGTCGAGCCCTTTTTGAAGCCTGTCACTATGTGAGATAGACTCCTCTGAGCTGGGACTTTGGGAAGGAAGTGGAATTACTTTGAGAGATGTGGTGGCCAGTTAAGTGTGAAATGGCTCAGTCACTGGGTTACCAATGAAAGAAAATATGTCCAAAAGACAACTACTCTTTAGATTACTCATCCCAAACTCAATTTCCAAAGAAGAAAAAGCATGGAGCTTGGATGAAAATGACCTGTGTGTCCAGCTTTTTCTGTGGTCCTGGGGTCCTTAGTCCCTTTACCCTTCAGTGTCATACCACAGTCTGGGAATTTGCACACAGAAGAGATCTTTGGAAACAGAAAAAGGGATCTAGAGATGGAGGGAAGTGGAAGGATATGGAGGAAGAGGGGGAATACACTGCAAAATTTAGGAAATTTTGGGACTGGGGATGTAGTTCAGTAACACAAACACTTGTCTGGCACGCACAAGGTCTTAGTTCAATTCTCAGTACCAAAAAAAAAGGTAATTTTAAGAAAGGAGTAGAGCCGCTATTCCTGCCCATTAGAGTGCCATACACCGTAAAGAAGAACCTGTCAGTCTTCCCTAACATTCTTAGAAACATAAACAAGCACTCGAGCAAGCAAGCGCAGCTGTGTGCCGACTGCAGAGGGGGAGGCCCTCGTGGAATTGAGGGCAGCACCCAAGGTCAAGGAAATGCTAAGTGAATGTAACTCAGTTTAACTGCTACCCTTCTTGGCATGTTTTCCAATAGACTCCGGCTGGAGAAAGAAATCCAATCAACACAGAAAAGGGGTACTAAGAAATCCGATCTACTCCTGCTGCTCTGTGAAGCTAAAGATACACAGTTTTCAGACTATACTTGGTGCTAAAGGTTCTTCTTACATCCAAGAGAACTAACAATAGAAAATGAACTTGATCTGCCCTTTAGAGACAGCCTCTCAGTATGAGGGAAAAATGTGAAGGCTCATCTCCTGCGTGGAGACCTGCATCTTCTTTTTAGGGTGGATTATTTTTTGTTTAAGGGATTATTATTTGGCATTTGTTAGGTGCAAATCTTTATAATGGTGACCTAGAAACTGAAGACATCTTTATAGTATTGATAGCACTGTGATTTCTGTCAGAAGATCTTGAAGATGTTTCTTGAGTATTTATTTTGGAATTGCCAGCTTGAAAACAGGCTGGGCCCTCAGATCTATGGACTGTCAAGAGTGACATTCTGGCTCTGTTTCACACAGTGCTCGGGGAGTGCGATGCACCCCACTCTCCAGTAACCGATGCTATGTGTGCAGGTCACCCTCCTGATCTATGTTAGGAAGAGCTGGAGATATTTAACCCACAGCAGAAAGGATTCCTGGGAAAAAATAGTTGCTGTCCTCAAATGTGTCAAAAGAATTGTGGAAGGGGACAGATAAGACAGCTAGCTCTTATAGCATAAGTGCAACCTTAAAGGCCTTTTCCTGCCCCTGCCTTGGCCCTCACAATCTTATGAGGTAGGTAATTTAGGTAAGGAAACCAGAGTCAGAGTCTTAATAACTGCCCAGCCATTGCTTAAGCGGCAAAGTCAGCCTTAACCAAAATAAAATAAAATAAAATAAAATAAAATAAAATAAAATAAAATAAAATAAAATAAAATAAAATAAAATAAAAAAATAAAACAGAACCAGGATACCCTAAGTCCTTCTGTAAACAACCCAATGGATTAACTCCTTGCTGAATGCACAGTAGGTGAGCAGCACCAGGTGATAAAACAGTAAACAAATAAGGAGAGCAACAAGGTAGTTTTCAAAGCAACAGCTCCTGGGAGAAAGAAATCACAGGCTCTTATTGGGAAGATTCATACATCAGATGTAAGGACCCATAGCTGGGGATGCTCAATTTGAAATCACACATTGCATGTTCGAAAAAAATGGTGGATGGAATACTGGTGGGTGGGAAATCTATTATAAAGAGCAGAGTTGATTCTACTCACCTAAGAAGAGTGACTCAGTGGTTTTGGTTGGTTCCTTTTCTCTGGAGAACTTTATAGAAAACACACAAAACTACAGTTTAAAATCTTAAAGGAGTGTTTGTGATTGTGGAAATTGAGCCTGGGTTGCTTTACCACTAAGCTACGTCCCCAATCTGTTTTATTTTTTTATTTGGAGATTAGGTCCCACTAAGTTGCCCAGGCTGAACTCGAAACTTCTACCTCAGTGACAAGAGTTATTTAAAAGAGTGGCAGTGACCTGAGCCTCCACAAGCCAAGGTGACTGCCCCTAGTTCTTTTGTAGCAGCTAACACGCCCGTACCTAAGATTCCTCCGTACAGTGCCATGGGTGAAACCAGGGTCAGTAGACTGACAGCCCAAGGCAGTAGATTTTATTCCATGCAGTAGAAGAGAGCAATTCTGAGCTTCCAAGTGGCTCAGAAATGCAAGGCTGGTGGTGCAATGGTGGAGGGTGGGCGAGTTGTCTTTCTGGCATCTTCTAACTGCTTGGATCATTATTTCCCAACACAGGTCCTACAGAATCCTGTATGAGGAATGGCAGAGGGGTAGGGAAAAATGAACAGGCTTAAGAAGTAGGCTCTATGGTTGAATAAACTCTCCAAATGCTGTTGGGCATGTCATTCCCCAGAAAATTTTTCCGAGACTCGCACACTAATGGTGATTTGTGAGCCTACATCATGGGGATCTACAGAATAAAGAACTTATCCGACCTGGGCGCCTCTTTCTCCTGGAATATCAGGAACTGATACTCCAAACTGCAGCCAGAAAATACTGTGGTGGCAAATGCCAAAATCACCAGAGGAGAGTGAGGCCGGGGGCCTCCTAGTCATTGGCGTTTCTTTTATTCATGTTGTCCACTCATTCACCGGGAAAAAAATAAGTAACTGAGTATTTCCAGCTGCCAGTGTCAGAAGGAGACGCTGTGGATACAAACAGAAGTATCATCCTCTATCTCTCTCCCAACACCATCGGGGTCCCCCATGGCTCCCACCACCATCACGCCACTCCAGCTTCCTGGGGCTCCTTTCTGTTGTGAAAATTTTCCAGGTGTCTCCGTTCAGGGGTCCACTCCTGGGTCCCCGAGGCTCCTTTCCCACGTGGCTGTGTGGCCACCTTAGAATGTGCTGAGGAGCTGCTCCTCCCCGGGGCATCTCTGAGCCCCCTTGCCCTGCGCTAACATTTTTCCGTAGACTTACCACCTGCAAGCACTGTGTAGTTAACTTTGTTTTTATCAGCGTCTCGCCTTCCCCACCCGAAATGTAAGGTGCACAAGGGTAAGCATTTGTCTCACCTGCTGATCAATCCCAGTGATTTATAACCTCTCGGGGGCCATAGTAAGCGCTCGATAAGTAGTGATCAAACCACGGAGTGAAACACAGCTCCTGCCCACCCGGACAGTGATATGAAAAACTTCCAAGTAGACAGAAAACTTGTGTGATTCATTGTAAGAGTTTATTTATATAAACAAAATCTCAGGATAGCCTCCAATGTTTAGATGATGTTCCAAGTTACCGATTTAAAAAAAAAAAATCAGGTACAAAGTTCATGTGCTTTGGCGGAGTCTCTAAACTTGAAATGTGATGTCCTTCATGCCCAGTCCTGACTGACATTGTCACCTGAGGTCTGGAAGATTTAGATCTGACCCACAAGTGTAATTATAGTCTATCTACAGTTTAATATCTGGGAGACTTCAGCCAAGTGGTGACGAGTTGGGTCTAAAAATATCAGGATGCTACTTACCCAAAGGTTCCAGTTAAGTAAGATACAGTTTGCCCTGCTGTGAGTATTCCTTGTGCCTTGACATCTGGACAAGAGCACTTTTATGGCATAGATGTTTGTGTTCTCCAGGCGAGACAGTCCTATTCCACCTTCTCGGTGCAGAAAGGAGCCAGGGAATGTGCCCCTCACCCAGGCAGGCCTCTGCCCCACCTCGTCACCTGCACGTACATCTGCACGCTCCCTTCAGCATCATCGGGTACGAAAACAACACAGATATTTTCGTGGAGCTTTGCTTTAGACCAGTCTAGTTTTCAACACAAGGGAGTTTTCTTTCTTCCTTCATTAAAGGCTGCAACTCAAGCCCCCAAATGGCTATTCACATTACGAGCCACCTCCAGGATGCCAGCTAAAACCCAAACCCGGCTCTGCTTGGTCTCTGAATACCTGTCCTTCTAATTATTATTCTCAGCGTATGAGAGGAGAAGGGGCAGAGAGGTGAAGGATTTATTCCAAATCTGGAAATAAAGAGTCCTGCATTGCAAGAAACAACGATCTCTTTGTTGTCTTTACCTTTATGTTTGTAGAGTGGTTATATTTTGTCTTATGTGTATGTGGCTATTTTAAAAAAACATATAAGTAACAGGCTTTATGCAAATTAGAATACTTAATGTGGGATTTGAACTTGTGCCAGGAGTGGGCTTCGAAGCCAGGTTTTCCTATTTGCATTGCTGCATTTATCCATTTCCAAACAGTAGAAGATCCGTCTATCAGATTCTGTGTAAATCCAGCACACAGATAATTTGTAAAAAAAGCTTTCTTTCAAAATGTTCTGTGGTTTTTCTAATCTTGTCACTTTTCTAATTTTCTAATCACATAACCTTGAAGTTGAAAGACACAGCTTGTGATAATCTGTGTACACTGTCTTCATTATTATCACAGACATTTCTAGGGGGAAAAAAAGAAAACACACACACATACACACACATACAAAACACACACCAAAAAAAAAATCCTTTCTGCCCCACACACATTCAAAGCAGCCTTTAAAGTCCTACTTTAGTCACAGTTCAATCAGAGCCACATTAGTCCTACTCATCAGACAGAAAAGTGTTCATGAGCAGAAGGGGGATATTGACTTTAAAAATTTACTGGTGAGGCATTCAGAGCCTGCAGGAATGTCAAAACTCCAACCTGCATTTTGATGTTTTTGCCTCCGGTTAGTCTTGACTGACATGCTTGGAGCACTTTGGTCTGTGCTCTGGCATCTATTAACTGTCCTTGACGCAAAGTTATCCCAGCCGTTATGGGCAGCCCGCTGCCTAATGGTTTCAGTGGGTTTGATGCCCCAAGGTGTAAGGAAAACTCGAGCCCAGCTTTAAGGGATCACATTGGCTATTCTTGGCTTCATTAGGGGGGCATTGTTTGATCCTAAATAATGAGAGCCTGTTAATTATTATTCTGATAATTGGGCCTCATGTGGGAGCACGGCAGGCACCCGAGGTTTTTAAAAGGAAGCAAGTTTGGAAAAGGAGAAAGAAATGTCAAGGTTGAGGTGTCTTTGAGAGGAATTTGTTTATATGCAAAGGATTTTCACCTAAGTGAGGACCCAATTCTGGATGGAGGGAAGAGAAAAGAGGCTGGGGCCAGCCCAGGTCTATACTTACTTCAGCTAGAGTGGATTGCAAAATTACTACCTTGGACAAGCCACTGAAAAAGGCTCACCACTTCCACAACCGAACCTGTAATTCCATGTGAAGAGATTGGGAATTGGTTTCTCTGGAGGAGAGAAAGAGAGAGAGAGAGAGAGAGAGAGAGAGAGAGAGAGAGAGAGAGAGACTGACAGAGAATGAATGTATCCCAGCTGCTTTCTAAACTTTGTTTATTTCTATGCTCTTTTCCTTGCTATTTTTTCTCATCTATAAAATGACGATTAAGTCAACTAAGGGTCTTGTCATAAGATGGCTGTCTGTCCAGGATGCACAGTGTTGCGAGTATCCAAGATGGCAGACAGCAGAGGCCTCTGGGTGGAAGGAAGATGAGGACTCTCAAACAGACCTCTTAAATACTGTGAAAATTTTGCCCTTTCAGGCTGCCTATAACTTGAAAGTACTGCTTTACAGTGTCAAATCCGGACTTGGTTTCTTTCCCCTCATCCAGTACTGTGTTACAGTGTTTATATTCATTTTTAGTTCTGCATTATGCCACCCATGTAATTGTGAGAAAAAATTCCAGAATGTGTAAGTCCACAGAGTATTGTGTCTTTCTTAGAACCCAAATCAAGCCCACAGAGTCGCTATTCACCTGAAGGAAGGATTGGGTTAAACAAATATCTCTATTTAAAAGGAGGAAGGAGAGTTTGGGGAAGGTAAACTTTCATTTGAAGCATTCACTGGGGTTTTTGTCAGACTTACTCATACTTCGAGTAGAGCTGGCCAGCTGAGATGAGAGCTGGCCTGCCTGTACACCAGGTGACAGTGACCGACAGGAAGAGAAGAAATAGAGAGAAGGTCCATACTCATTTTGAGTTCCAGTGCTATGTTCCACCGACTTTGCTTGCTTCTAAATCTCACTCTTCCAATTAAACTGGAGAGACTATCAAAAGTGCCTGTTCAAAACGGCCACATACCCTGGAGTTCTGGACTTGCCCGAGCCTTCTTCATACAGCTCTGTGATTCTCTTTTGTAGGTGTGAATGTTCTTTGAGATGCACCATGGGCTGTAGAGCAGGAGGAAAGGGTGGGAGGGCCCGGGCACAGTATTGGGGAATTGAAGAGTTAGTGGCCAAAACAGGTGATCTTGTCTGTGATCTCTCAACTGTTCCTAACAGCTTCAATGCAGCTCATCGATTCATCCAAATGGCCCCACACTTCACTAGGACACAGCATACTAAGTACAGAGTCGCTCTGCTGTGGCGCCATCTTGGATCTGTGTACAGGGAAGGATCAAAGCCCGCACAGTCCAGGAGGTAACACCGGCAATCACATGGATAGTAGACCTGAATGGACCACTGGTCCGCTGTGTGACCTTGGGCTTGGTCTGCTTCCTCACCTGTGTGATGGAGTTAATTATATGCCTCAAATCTTCCTGAGGTGTAAGGTGGCTAAACAAAGATTGTAACTATGAGGTAATTTGTAAAAGTGAGGTACTTTGTAAGCTCATGATCATTGTGTCACTTCCAGATAGATCAGGACAGCAGGGATCACTATCTTTCTTTCTCTTTACCTCCAGTTTTGCTTCTTTCACATCCTGATTTCCTAATTACTGTGTGGGTCAGCCTTTTCACGAAATTCACACAGGCACATAAGAAATTCGCCATACTGAAACAGTGATTGTGGCTTAGAAATGGTACTTGGAACAGTGGCCTACATGTGCATGTTTGTTAGATTTATTATACGGTGACTCACCAGAGCTAATGTCGGTGCCTGGAATACTGTGTGATTATTAGTATAGAGTATGTCACTTTTGTGCCCTGGGTCTTGCCTTTAGAAGTCAGACTGGCTACCCTAAATTCCTTCTTAAAGAAACTCTATAAGAATTTTCCACTTTTTCTGTCTCTATATTTTCAGACTCCATCACTCCTTGGAATTTTAAGTTCTGGCTTTCATTTAATGTTTTCTATTATTCATCTTGGAAAAGCTGCTTACACTTCTGTGAAGGACACTGGGCCATGTGTTCCTGGGATTCTGAACAAGTGTCTTACTCAGGTCCTTATGTTATGTAGATTTGTTTCCACATTAACCCACGTTCTTGACTTTTCTGACTTAAGGGTCCTAGTCATTTTAGTCTGCTTCCAGACTTTGCATGAAGAGCCAACTGGCACATTTATAAGATGTTTCATCACTTTACAATTATCACTGAAGCTGCAGTCTCTGCCTGAAGATTGTAATTTGTTAAATTAGACAGATGATATATCATCATGGACCATGGGGTCACATACACTCCTGGATGAAGACATTATTTAGAAGAAGGAATACAGCTCTTTTTAATCCCCAGAGATTTCCTATTCCAAATAGACAATCTCCTTACAGTGATGTCATCCTACGTCTTGACATTCACTAAGGCACATGATGGCCAAGGTCTCTGGTGCCTTTGAACTTGTACAAATGTTTCCACTTCAGTGACAATAACACAGAAGCCAATCTTCACAGCCACTCTGCTCTCCGCATGGCAAGGCCTCTGTGTTTCATACATGAACCCAGGACATTATACTAGAATGCTTGCCCACTCTCTCCGTCTCTGTCTCTCTCTGTCTCTCTCTCCTTCTGTCTCTTGAAAGATTATACATGCTTCCTTCTGCTTCTTGCCTGTGGTAACATTGATAACTCTTAAATTTAGCATTTCCTGCCACACAAAATACCTATAGTTCAAAACACCATGCTCTTTTCTGAGTGTATTTCAGACAAGGTTTATATCTTCTCTATCATACCTTTACTCTGTCTCCTTGTATCCTATCCCAAAAGGATAACGAAGAGAAAGTCACAAATGCCACTGGGCATAGACTCTTTCAGGGCAAGAATCACCCAGTTGATCAAGTGACCATGGAACAGAGTAAAAGCTAAAGTGAATATTTGGAATTAGGCATTTGAGTTGAATAGGAATCAGGTAAAAGCAAAGTGGAATGTAGTTTGTAACCACCTCCATCTCTGCCCTGGCTCCATGTACTACCCAAATATGGGTTGGTTATTATAGAAGGTATCCCTAGTGATTCCCAATTCATTTCTTCCCCAAATCCTCCTCCCCTGGTCTGCTTTGCATCCCAAGGAAAAGAAAGTAAACTGCTTTCCTGAAGAAAGAGCCCATTCTAAGCCTTTAAGGTCATTATGTTTTGGACTACTCATACCATCACATTATTTTTCATTGTAGATCACTGGGAGCTGCTAATATAAGGGAAAGTATATTCTGAGCTTGAATACTATATACTTCATAGTTCAGGTAACAAAAGACCATCTAAGTTTGATGCATTTAAAAGTTTTTAGCAGACAGAAGTATGGATGGAATCTGGCAGATTTGTGGCAATATTATCATGAATCCTTTTCTCATTTCTTTGTCACTATCCTAGTAGATATAAGATTTAACTAGCAATTGGTCACATTCCACTATCAAATACACTCGAGAGAATCCCTTCTTATTGGAAGGGATTTAGTTTTATCCCATCACCTGATTCGGAATGATTTTCAGAAGCTTCTGTGACACTATGAGCAAACACACTTGTCTCAACAGACAGACGAACTATGTGCTCCCATGGTGACATTGTTTCTAGTCAAGACAGATGACTCAAGTTACAGATGTTACACTGGGTGTGTGTCACCTGTGGTTCCACATGCCAGTTCATGGAATAGCACAGGCTGCTTCTCTAGAATTCTGTAGCATTAACTTCTTTTGAGGCTGACTGCCAGTTTCAATGATTCAACAAGTATTTCATTTCAAGTAAGAATGTGCTAAGCCCTTTCCTGGATGCTAGAAATAAGATGATGGAGCCACAGAGACACAGTCCCTGCCTTTCTAGCCTCATACCTCTAGAAAGAAAGAAATATATAATTAATAATTGGCATGGGACTGAAGGAAAACATTTACAATCTCTATTGACTACATGGAAGTCAAGTAAGGCTGTTTTACTGAATTCCACTGTTAGTCATTGTTTGACCTCATTTCCCATGGCTTCTTTTCATTGAAGGGCTGGCTGTCCCAGACAACCCAACTAAGTCTTAGCCTGCTGGTCTCCTGTAGAAATGAGTTGAGCTCTTCTGCTTTCCTTTCATCTCCAAATGTTGTTTGAGAGGTGGAGGGTCTTAGCGCCTACATGTGTGTGTATGATTGAAGAATTAATTTTTGTGTCTCACCTGGCAAGTGATAAGTTTAGAGACTACCTTGACCACTTCATATTCCAAATCCATGCACCTGCACTGCCCAGGTAAGGCTAAGCACCTACATTTCCAAACTCAGAGAGTTCCCCAGAAGGCTGGCTTGGAAGCCATGCCCAAGAATGTGAAGAAAGACCCTGTAGCATGGGCCATCTGTGTGGTATCAGATGTGACCAGAACTGCTTTCTCTTGAGTATTTGTCACCATTTATCATGATTAACTTTGAAGTTTCCTGTAGACTTTGTTTCCAGCCCAGCTGCCGCATGGAGCTGATAAAAGTGTGCACAGGGTATGGGGATGAAGTCAGGGAAGGAATGGAATTTCTGAAGTTTGGGTTTTGCTCTGCTTTGCTGTTTTCTAACTTGGAAGACATGCATGATGGGAAAGACATGCATGATGGGTCAAATTTGGAAGATCTTTCTGGTAGAACGAGAGGTCAGCATCCTTTGATATTCATTGAAGTAGATGGTAAGCCATAGCCTCTAATATGGTTAGCTTCTTCAACAAGTGGATAAATAAAATCTTTAGCACAGATTTGCTATACCACCAAGGACTAAACACCATGTGTCTTTCAGTTGTATTCATTTTGTCACTGCTTAGGAAGATCATGTTCCCTAGGGTTCAGCCTCAAGTGCAGGGAAGTCTCACGGCCACTGTAGATCATTTCAACATCCTGGACTGAGACCGTCATTTCTACATCATGACCCTGAATTTGCTGTTAGCCTATCCAATGTACAAGAAAATAAAAAACAAGCTTTAATGGAAAAAAATTTTGGTCTGGTGGCACCTTGTAAATAGTTCGTCTGTCCTCAGCAAACCACACATTGGGGACCGAGCACAGAATGGAACAGCACTAAAACTACATGTTCAGTCTCCTCTTACTTCTCTTATTCAGGTTGGTCCCTTGACCTGTTGTTCTGGCCTCCACAACTTCATCATTGTCCAGTTTCTTTCTGATACAAGGGTCATCTCCACCCTCCCATTTCTTTTCATTTCCCATCCACTCACAATTTGTGGGGCCCCATCTCTGATTCTGCTCCAAGCTTTCTCTACATGATCTCATTTGCACCCTGTTCTTTTCTCCATTTTTCAGGTCTGGTAAGTGGTACATTTCACAAATGTATTATGTTTACAGCAGAATTATCACGTCTTTCCTGCAAGTCAGCACCATACATGGGCCGCTGGGAGGAGAACCAGATGCCAGCCCTTTCCTCTGGGTCAGTGCCATTCATGGACTGCAGGAAAGGAGAACAAGAAGCAAGCCCTCCCTGTGAGTCAGCACCATGAATGGGCTGCCAAGAGGAGAACCAGACACCAGCCCCTTGTAACACGTGGGCTGAGAGACAAGAAGAGCCTCCCTACACCCTACACCCACTGTATGCATCCAGCTGATCCAGAGAAACACAGGCTACGATGATGGTTGTTGAGGTAAAATGCAACTTAATGCTTGTAGTGTTTAGTGTTTCATTGACTTTGCAGACCTAAAGCCAGTAATATGATCACCTATTTTGAGGATAATAACATGCAATGTAGCATCTATGGGGATTTCCATCTGAAGGTGGTGGCCATTGTTAATTCCCTATCATCTTGTTTTGAAGTCCTGTATCAGTTTCATCATTTGATTTAGTTAGGTTGTATTCTGTTTTGTCTTGTTTGATTTTATTATATCCAATGCTATAGGCAGACAATTCAAAGATAACAAGATTATTATGGTAGCCATTTTGGATTTACTATTATCTTGTTTTGAAGTCCTGTATTACGTTCATTGTTTTTGCTTTTGTTGGCTCTATTCTGTTTTGTTTGATTTTACTATGTCTGATAGTATGGGCAGCTATTCTGAAGACAATAAGAGGCATTCTGGTAATCATTGTTGATTTCCTATTATCTTGTTTTGAAATCCTGTGTCACACTATTTTGTTTTGATTTGCTTTATTCTATTTTATTTTGCATGTTTTATTCTTTTTAAGTAAAAATTAAAATACATAAATGAATAAATGTAAAGCAGAATTCTCATCTCCTCCAAACAAATCCCGCATTCTTCATAGACCTTCCTCTGAAACAGACCCCTAGAGTTCCCTGTGGCTCCTCTCTTTCATCCCTAATCCAATCCACCAGCAACACCATCAACCTGGCTTGTAAAATCTGTCTTAAAGATAACCCATTCATATGAACTCCACTATTATTTCCTAAATTTAAGGAAGAATTTGCATTGATATTCCTTCTCCTTTGAATTCTCTTTGCCCAGACTTTGTCCAACTTACAGCAACTCTTCATTGAGAGTCAGCCAAAATGTCACGTCTTCCAAGGGCTCATTTCCTTCATCTTTTTTCATCCTGCATTATTTATTTTTATGGCACCTTGCATGACTTTTCTTCAGTATTTGCTCTAATGTGTTTCTCTACTATATTCTGTCTTCCCTGATACAAAGCAAACGTCATCAGTTAGGGATCTAACTGTTGCACCAACTCAAACAGGGCCTGCCACCGAGTAGATGTCAGTGATACTTAGGAAAGAGTAAGCAAGCTGCCCAGCCAGCCTACGCCAACTCCCAGGGGAGCAAGTCACCCACTGTACACAGACTGCAAGTGGATGTGGGGACTGGAGCTCTGGTCGGTGTCACTCTCACCTGGCACCAAGCAAAATTCCATTCTTCTTCCTCTCCACCAAATCTCCCCCAAACCTTCTCTCTGCATCCTTGTTTCTCAGCAAACACAATGACAAGCCTAATTCTCTCCAAGTGAAGGCCGCACTCATTATAAGATGCTGACTCTATTTAAAGGATCCCGAAGATGGTCAGCTGGTCACCCAGCAAAGTGAATCTCTAGCTCTAATGAGAATTCTACTCACTAAGGAGGGAGAACTGAGGGGCAGCAGGGACTTTGCTAACAATGAAGAATGTTATTTCCCAATCACACTAGAGAGGCAGGACCATTCACACTAAGGCCAGACTAACCTGGGTCGCCCATCTGCAGGTGCGTTAAAACGCACAGCCAACAAAGGTTGGTAGGCAGTGCTTTCTTATGTCCATTTTGCGGAAGAGGAACTGTTGCCAAAAGGCTGCAGGACTGAGTCCACGGACACCCAGCCCGTGTTGGGCAAAGCAGGAGACAACGCTGTGTTCTGAGTTCTACTCAGAAAGGTCCACTGACTGTGCTGTGACAGAATCATATTCTGAAGCTGTGCCTTTTACAGTGGGAAGCAGAAATATAAGGAAATATATTTTTAAAAAGGAGTAAACTACAAAACATAGCAAAGAGGAAGAAATACCTTTCTACTGAAAACAGAACAATTTTGCTATAGGCGAGAATGCTGGAACTATGGCTAAAAGAACACCAAGACTTCTGAAAATAAGCCTATGTAGACTTCAAGATTTTAGACACTTGGAAAGAGTTATAATTTCCCCACCTACCTTACTTTCTGTCTCTCAAGTCTCCTTCCTTCCTACTTTGCTTCTTTCCTTTCTGCCTTCCTTTTTTCCTTCCTTCCTTCATTATTGCTGGATTACAGAGAAGTAGAATAGGCATATTTTCGTGGCTCAAAATTCTTTCTTCTCATGCCCTAGAGAATGACCTCAGTGCATTACCTTGTTGTCCTATGGAAGGAATCTCGGGTTATTCTCTACATCACAGAGCTAGTATATGACAGAATTAGGTTACAAACCCATGCCTGCTTCTAAAACTCATTTCAACTACTTTATCAAGTCTTAAAACTGTATGTATGTATGTGTCTCCCATTTATGCAGGATCTCATTAATCATTCATACTACTGAGCCCTGACTCTTCTAACACCATTCCACCGACCACTGTCAGCACCTGGTTATGTTGACGTGGAGATAAAATGGGGCGCCAATGCTGCATTACTTTAAGTCAAAATGGTCCTGATCTTTGGATCTAGAGATTTCTCATGCTTTTTTCTGAGGGGGTTAATTCTCTTGATTTCTGCACTCATCACAGCCCCAGTATTGGAAGAACACAGTCACTGGCAGCTCCAAGGATGCACTCCTCACCTGCAGCCTGACCAACTGGCTTCCCCCAAAACCCACCCTACGGGGGAGGCCTTTGAGGTACCCAGGAGCTGGAACTTGCCTCTGGAAGTGACTGCTTAGGGTCTGTGGGTTGAAACTAGACTGCTTGGTCATCACTGACAAGGTTAATTTGATGCAACCACCTTGTAAAAAGACTCTTGATGCTGTATCTAATAATACTACACAATAAAGCAGCAAGTTCGAGCTACTAGACCATAAAAAAGAAGACTAGATCATCAAATGCATTTGACTAATTTCAAGAAGATAGTATATTAAATCAAGCCACCAATGAAATGTTTTGCACTGTATAACTCTCAGTAGGCTTCATCTGCTTTAGTTTTTAAAATTTATTTTATTTACATTTCTTACTCTTTTGAAGCTTGCCCAAGAACAGCAGTTATTTTCTCCACATTTAGTACCTTAAAGTCCTGAGAGGCTAGGAAAGGAGGAGGAGGAGGAGAGAAACTCATCCCGTGAGATCAGGAAGTTGGCTGGGGAAGCAGCGAATAGCGACAGAGTGGCATCTCTGGAAACCCGTGCCCAGCCCAGGCTGTGGTGGCACCGTCCACTTCCCTCCCCATCTCTCCTCTGCAGTCCCCAAGGAGATGTGGGTATTGTTCTGGGTTCCCACCGTGTGGTCCCACCAGTTCTGCTATCTACTTTCTGTGCAGTCTTAGCCAAGTGACTTAAATTTCACAAAATCTCACCCTTAAGGGTTGATCTCAACTCTCTTCGTACTCATAGCAGATCTGCTGCATGGTGCATTCACAAAATGTGAATAGGAACTTGGGCGGAGGGCATCAATACTTTTACCAAGTCCTTGGAAAAATCAAAATTCCCAGACTGGGTGGTCCCTAAGAACCCTTGTAGCTCTTATCAACTTTGTGTTCCCAAGAGATCTGAGGTTGAGAACAGCCTGCAGAATGAGCCAGACGTGCTCGTTGGGTGGAACTAGCTCTAAATACACGTTAGAGGGCCAGCAGGTCTGGTTAGACAGCTCAGAGCTACCAGGGCTTCGGAAGGAGCAGGAACTGAGCTAGCTCTTCCTTGGAGAGAGTTGGTGACGTCTGTCTGTCTGTCCACATCAAGCGGGTGCTCCAAGTACTAGAAAATCCCTGCAAGTGAGCTGCTAATGAACAGAGCGGTAGCATGAGCAAAGGTCATTTCCGACATGTCACGATAACGTGATCTTCCTTTTCCTTCACAAGGTACAGAGCCTTGAGATTTTTTTTTCCTCCCCGCTAGTCCTAACAACAAAAAAGGAACTTCTCAAGGAAACTCCAAACTGGAATTGAAAAAGAAACAATAGAATTGGATTTGATTTGTTTAATTCTGAAATCAAGGTCACTAGAAAGTACTACAGCTCTTATTTGTGTGGATTTTTTTATTTTATTTTTTTATTTTTGGCAACGTCTTTCTTTCCATTTGATGGTCCTGTCAGCCCCGGAACTGTGTATGTTAGTGATCCTGCCTGTATTCAAAGCTGTTATTAAGTGGACTCTTTTAGATTTTAGAGAAATGATAATGGTTCCAAAGATGACAGAAAGTGGCAGCTGGTGACAAAAAAACCCCTTGATAAGACGACAACAGTAAATCAAACTACCGCCACTTTTTCGTTTCATGTTTGTTAATACCACCTCGCCTTTTGAAGTTTAAAGCAAGGTTCAAAAAAGCCAGGTGCTGAATCATAATATTAAAGCAAGTAAGGAGCTCCATGAAAGCACGGAGATCTGAGGGGGAAGCAACAAACACAGCTTTCAACTGCCTTTTGTCGGCCTTTCTGCAGATGTCACCAGTGGTTAGCCCAGCAGAGGATTCGGCTTGTAGCAGCGCCTCTGGCTGATTCCCGCGCTGCGTTTCAAGTGTCAATCAAAAAGGGAGGACGCAGCTTAGGTCCTGGTCATTGTCCTGTGAAAAGAGCCAAGCATTTAACATTGATTTAGCTCCCTCAATATACAAAGATAGAGCCAGCTTTGTGCATGGAAAAGGGCCTTTGGCAAGGTTGCTTGTAGAGCAATTCCATCGCATCCGATGTGCCTTGGTGTAGCTGTCAGACTGTGGTGTCTGGAGCCCTCTGAAAAGTTATTCAGGACTGAGTGAGCAGATTAGAGAGAAAGAGCATGTCCCCTCCAAGAGAGGAGCCGGGTGTGGTGAGGGCCTTTCAGTAGCGCCTTGTCTTGCCAGGTATCTTAAATAATGATAATAACAACAGCAGTAAACTGCCAGAGCTCTCCAGAGTAAGTTAGCACAAGGTAGCAGAGAAATCAGACAAGGGGAAGCCGAGAACCTTCTAAGGTGGGTGTCTGGGTCTACAGCTATCCCTCCAACTTGGTCCCAGCCTTGGTGTGTCCCTCATGGTCTTGGGTGCTGAAAGTATAGGACCCTTGGTCACGGCTCCACTCGTATTCATCTTCCCGTTTCTTGTAAGCAGACATCAGTCTGCTCAGACAAGGGGGAAAATGTTGACAGCAGAGTTGGACCTGAACTGAGTGGCCTGGTTCTCTCCATGTGTGTGTGTCTTTCTTTTTCTCCCTCCATCCTCTTTGCATCTCATTCTTCTCTCCTCTTCCTCCCTCTCTTCTTCCTCTTCCTCTTTGCCTTTCTTTTTGCCTCTGTTTTCCTATGCAATATCCAATTACAGAATTACAGCTGAATTCCTGTGTATTTTCACTTCTCAGCTTCCTGAGCTGGGACGGTGCAGACCTTGTCATTCCCAAGTTGTGTTATGTGGATGGGCTCCCTCTGACCATGCTGTGACGTCAGCGTGCCACTTTACGACAGAGCGGAAGTGGTACACATTCAGAAGAAACTACGCTTAGACTGTTGTGTGTTGGCCTTTCCCTTAGCAGTACGCAGTGGTATCCTCTCCATGGTGCTGGGTTGCGGCAGGGAGTCACCAGGATGAAGAACCAGCACTCTGCAGTGTTCAGGGTGCTGAGCTATTGTGTTTGGTAGGCTGTATATAAATGCATTTTTGACTTACGTTTTATCAGGATGCAACCCCATTGTAAGATGGTGAGCGTTCCCAAGCCTTCTTTTCCTCATCACTAACAAATCAGGGTCCCTGAAAGAGTGTTTGTTAAATTGAGCCAGTTTACTAGCAATGACTGCCTTTATGAATGTCCACAGGCTTGCCTTCTCTCCCCACTTTCTCTGCATTTGGACTAGAGTCTCGGGATGAGTTTAAACTCTTGAGAATTGCATCATCTTGGCTTTGAGGTCCTAATAAATGGGACATTTCATCCACCCCTTCCCCACAGGAGCTCCATGCTGAGATGGTATGTGTCTCCCTCCAGCAATGGAAACAACTTGCCTTGCTGGGTGAAAGTGTTTGCCTGGGAGAGAGAACTGACCCCAGGAGGCTTTGCATGGGAAAGAAACAAACCTTTGTTGTGTTATAGCACTGAAATAGTCTCCCCTGTGTTTTTTTTTTCAATCTATCCAGTTTACCAGAAATATCCTGATAAGGTGCTCCTCAGCTGAGGGTGGGCCTGCAGTCCTAGATGGACATCCAGGTTTTTCCAACAGCTGCTCTGACCTGTGTAAACACAGAGAGGGGATAAATGGAAAGACAACAGTGCAAAATGGTTCATTTTCCACTTAGCTAAAGTTCTGGGTCCTTGACAATGAATAGGCGGGATCAACTCCTCTTTCCACTCACATTCCCAATTCCTCAGCAAAACTGTCCTTGACTAAGAATCAACTCAATCATCTGTCTCTTTCATTCTCCATCCTAGATGAGAGTGACTTAGGAGAAACAAATCAGCCTCACTGGTAAGCATGAGGCTAAGTTTGGGTCTCCAGCCTCAACTGCCCCTCAAGACCAGTTGGCAGTTCCACTGTGCACCCTTAAATAGCTTCTTCTACCATCCTCTTTGCACATCGTAATACTTCCTCTTACACATGCACATACACAGAAGACTGTCTTAGTTTTCCTAAAATTCCCATTCCTACCCTGCAAGATTTTCTGTGCCTTTCTCCCTTCTCAAAGGATCCTTCCGCTCATCCAGTGATGATCCATCTACCTGCCTTCTAGATCCCATCTTCAAAGATTTTACCCTTTTTATCCCTGAAATTTCCATCTCCAGTTGCTCCATCTCTCCAGCATGTAAACCAAGCCCTGGCTCCATACCTCGGATGAAGTGCTGAGTGCTCACTGTCTCCTTTTTCTCATTCCCCATCTATTCCTTGATCCACAATAATCACCTTCTGTCTTCTCTATTTAGCCAATTCTGATGAAAGCCACTAAGATCTCTGTAGAATTGCAAATAGGAACTTTTAGATTTTCTTCTTGCCAGTAGAATATAGACATTTAAGCCACTGACTTTTTCCAAACTTGGTTTCCATGACTTTTTTTTTCCTGCTGTCTTGCCACTTTTCTTTGATTTTGTTTTCTTTCTTTCTTTCTTTCTTTCTTTCTTTCTTTCCTTTCTTTTCTTTTTTTGTCTTTTTTTGAGGTATGGTTTCCCTACAGAGTTGAGACTGACCTTAAACTCACTTTGTAGCCCAGACTGGCCTCAAATTCACAGTAATCCTCCTGCCTCAGCCTCCTGAGTACTGAGATTACAGGTATGTGCCACCGTGCCTGGATTCTCTGGTTTCTTTCATTCAATTTAATTCCTTAGATTCTTGTTTCTTTGAGCACCATCCCTCCCCTGAGTGCCATCTGTCAAGCTCCAAATGTGGGCCACTTCACCCCCAACTCATAGTATTTGAAATGGTCTTCATGGTACTAGTTAAAATAGAAAGGGCATGGTTAAAATATTCATTGCATATAAGAAAAGGAATATTTTTGTCCCAGGCTGGCCTTGTGACACAATACCAATTCCTCTGGCACAATGGGAATGTACAGTCCTGCAAGATGTGACTCAGATCGTGCCATAATCTCAGAACTTT
>PVJX010016956.1:0-39144 GCA_004027295.1 Dolichotis patagonum
ATCAATAGCATTTCTATACACTAACAACAAAAGTACTGAGAGAGCAATAAGAGAAACTACACCCTTTTCACTAGCATCCAAAAAAATGAAATACTTAGGAATTAATCTCACGAAAGAAGTAAAAGAGCTATACAGGGAAAATTATAATACCCTGAAAAAGGAAATCAAAGAGGACCTCAGAAAATGGAAAGACATCCCCTGTTCATGGATAGGAAGAACAAACATTGTAAAAATGGCCATTGTCCAAAATTACTATACAGATTCAATGCCATCCCAATCAAAATACCACTAACATACCTCACAGATCTAGAGAAAACACTCCTAAAATTCATTTGGAACCAGAAGAAACCTAGAATAGCAAAGACAATTCTGGGCAACAAAGGCAAGGCAGGAGGCATCTCAGATCCTGACTTGAAACTGTACTACAAAGCCAAATAAAATCAACATGGTACTGGCAAAGAAATAGACCTGAGGTTCAATGGAACAGATTAGAAAATGTAAATACAACCACAGAGAAACTCAGCCACCTGCTATTTGACAAAGGTACTAAACATGTTCACTGGAAGAAGGATAGCCTGTTTAATAAGTGGTGTTGGAAAAATTGGCTCTCCACATGCAGAAGACTGAAACTAGATCTGTGCCTATCACCATACACAAAACTAAAGTCTAAATGGGTCAAAGACCTAAACATTAAAACAGAAACACTAAATCTACTAGGAGATAAGGTAGGTAGAAGTCTTGGAGACATAGGGGTAGGCAGAGAATTCATGAACAAAACGCAAACTGCATGGGAAACACTTCAAAGAATCAACAACTGGGATCTCATATTATGAAAAGTTTCTGCACTTCAAAAGAAATCACCATCAGAGTGAAAAGAAAACCCACAGAATGGGAAAGAATTTTAAACAGCAACCCCTCAGACAAAGGACCTATATCACGAACATATAAAGAATTGAAAAAATCAAACCCCCCCAAATTCAAAGACCCTCCCCAAAAATGGGCATCTGAAATGAACACACAGTTCTCAGATGAATGTATACAAATGGCCAAGAAATACATGAAGAAATGTTCACCATCACTGGTCATTTGAGAAATGCAAATTTAAACAACACTGAGATATTATCTCACACCGGAAAGAATAGCTGCCATCAAGAAATCAACTGATAACAAATGTTGGTGAGGCTGCGGGGAAAAAGGAACACTGCTTCGCTGTTGGTGGGAGTGCAGACTGTTGCAACCACTATGGAAATTAGTAGGGAGAATTCTCAGAAGACTAAGATTGGAAGCCCATTCAACCCAGCTATTCCCCTCCTAGGTATTTTCCCAGAAATCTGAAAAGGTCATATCACAGTGATATATGTGCACCCATGTTCATAGCAGCACAATTTGTAATAGCTAAATCTTGGAAACAACCAAGATGCCCATCAACCGCAGAGAGGATGGATAAGATGTGGTATTTTTACACAATGGAATATTACTCAGCTATAAAAAGGACAATCTTGAGGACTTCATAGGGAAATAGAGACAACTTGAAACTATCCTCATTAGTGTAATAAATAAGAATCATATTTATAAATATCACATTATGTCTCTAGTGTAAAAAGTAATAAGAACTATAGGAATAATAAAACCCAAAATGTGTAATTGCTACTGTAAAAAAGAGAGGAAAAGAAAGTGCTCTAAAATATATAACTGCATGTATGTTTAAGTGTGTAAGATAGATGACCGTACTACTGTTTTTGTTAGATTATTGACCAGAACTGTTAACAATCTCACTGTATGAATGTCTACTTTGTATGCTTTAATTTTGTAACTTGAACAACTATTTCCAACAATGACAGTATGTAACGCATCAAGTGGAGATTTCTTAGTGTTTTTGTTTTTGTCTTTGTTTTGTTTTCGTTGTTGTTCTTTTTTTTTTCTTTCCCTTTTGGAATTCTGTATTGTTGCTACCTTCTTTCTGTTTTGTTTGTTTTTTTTTTTCTCTTTAAATAAATAAAAAAATTAAAAATAGAAAAATAGACAAATAAGTTATAGTATCATTCTGAAATGGTGAATTATGCAATTATCCAGAATTATGTTTTGGGGAATTACTTTATAACCTAAAATGATTTTTTTAAATCTGAAATAAAATAATATGTTAAGTTTCATGAAAAGAATCTCAACTTTGAGAACACATTTTATAAACAAAGATATTCTGCAGGTTTCAGAATCAACTGGATTTTGAGGTCCTGATTTCCTTCATGAGAAGTTACAATTGTCTGAGTGTTTTTCCATGATTCTCCCCAGTCTTACTTGAGATGTCTAGTAAATGAGTCTGTATCTTATAAATTCATTCCCATTTTCATTTGTTCACTTTATTCTTTCTGAGGCACCAGTGTTCCAAGTGTGAAGTATTTTTCATGCCTTCCCTTGTGTAACCATATGGTCATTAGCTGAACCCTTGGATACTCCAGAGAAGTGGCTGGTAAGAGTTAATTAAGTGAAACAACGGAACTGTTAGAATAAAATACAGTGTAGAAAATGAGCCATAAACTCTGCCTTTTGTTGGGTTCCATTGAAACACTCTGCAAAGAAGAAGAAGGTAGAGAAACTGTGTGATTGTTTGATAAAATTTTAGGCCTAAATGTTGCAATCTGAACAACTACTCTGAAGATAACAATATGCAATATATTAATGAGAGTTAATATCCCATTATTTTGTTTTGAAATTCTGTATCATCATTTGTATTCTTTTTGCTCCTGCTGCTTTGTTTTTAAAAAAAAGAAAAGAAAAATAATAGACTGGGAAAGAAGGTGAGTTTGGATGACCTATTGATTCACTTGCAAATGCAAGAGGTGCTGGTGCTGCAGGAAGCTCTGGAACTGGACGAAAATCCAGCATAGTCCCGAGTTGAGACGAAGGCTGGAGTCTTTGATTTCCCGTGTGAGCCAGTCATTGCCTGCACCCCCTCTCAGACTGGGACGTGGCTTCCAGCCTAGGAGTTCATGACAGTTTATTGACTGCCTCTGAGGCCTGGCTGAAAACCCAGGCACACTGAGGGTGAAGCCTTCTACATGTGAATTGCGGAAGCAAACATTCTGTTTGCAACACTGACATTATCCAGCACACACTGACAAATTTAACAGTCTTGTTGAGGTTCTTATTCTGTTGCCCTGTCTGTTTTGTTCCTACTAGACTCCAGTTATTTCTTTTTATATTAAAAACTGAATAGTGACTTTGTGCCTCTACACATCATAGTCTAGGCAAAATACAAACCCTTCTGTAGAGAAGAGTTTGACTACCGTTAAATCAAGCCCTAGGAACTTGGTTTCTATCAGGGAAACTTCAACTAGAGAATCTTTCAAAATAATACATTGGTAACCAACCGATACAATTCTATGTAACAAACCACTCTAGGACTCAGGGTTTCAGCAACAGTCTCGTGTGTTTGGGTTGACTGATCTAGACTGATCTGAGATCTTAGGCAGCTGGGTGCATAACAGTGCTGGGCATGGTCTCAGGAGCTACACTTGTATAAAAATGAGGGTTATAGAAGTGGCCCCAGGAAGAATCTCATGTTAGCTGGATCTCCATGGCTTTGCCTCAAGTTTTAGATGGGGCTCTGGTTTCCCCTGTACATGTCTATTCTTTGGGTCAGGAGACTATTTGAGGGCCTGTTCTTAGGGAGAGCAAAAAAGTGTAACAGAATGTAACCATGTCTGATCAGGGCAGATGAGAACACCTAACAACAATCTGTTTCGGTTATCATCAGGAATCTCTGGGGTCAATTCTGTTCTAAATTCACATTACCATTCCTCTTAATTCATTGGGTGCTTCATTTCCCCCAATTTTTAATAGATTTATCATAACTTCTTGTGAGACCATGATGTATTTAAGAGCATTTACAGTAATTTATCCAACATATATAGTTTTTTTCTTTTTTCAGTGAGAGACCATTTAGAATTCTGAATGTAAAATAGTATAGAAAGGTTAATATTTTAAAAATGATTTTTAAGTTTTTGAATGTTTGAGATACAATAATTCTTCACCATTCTGGGGTATAGTGCACTAGTTTGATACTTTGTTTAGAGATCAACTCAGACTAATTGACATTGCCCTAAACACTTCCCATTTCTTTGTAGTAACAGCTCTCACAAGCCTCTCTTACAATTTCTTGAAATGTGAATCATATTCTTGCTAACTGTAGTCACCCTATTGTGCAGTAGGACACCAAAATTCAGTCTTCTCCTGACTGAACTATGAAGCTGTACCACTGACCAGCTTTTCCTAGCCCTATTCCACTCTGCAGTTCTCAGAGATCAACATTTCCGGCTCTCCATGTAAGGGAGAGCCTGTGGCATTTGTCTTTCTATGCTTAGCTATGTCATGGAGCAGACGAGGTACCAAGGCCAAGTCAGGGACCAAATTTCTTGGGGTCAGAGGGAGATACAGCAATAGCACGTATGCAGTGGTCCTCCTCACCTGCATGTGGGACGGCACAGCAGAATACAATGCCGTACTCCAGGGACAGTCCTGGAGGACATATAGCATGCTTTGTTAGCTACCCAGCCTCAGTCTACACTGGCAGCTGACTATACAAGCATTTTCCCAGGTATGATGAGAGCTGGAGCAACACCTTGTGGCTTTAAGGTAGGGTGCACGGGCTGATCTGCTGAGCTCTCTACTCAGCCTGCTGCCAACTGTTGGTATACATGGAGCTCTCTGAGAAAGAGTCCCATCTCTGGGAAAGAGCCCCACTGCTGGACTCTGTTTGATCTCTGTCATTTGCAGTCATTAGTATAGCTAATAGTGTTATTTAGTTTTGCCATTTCAATCAATGTTTACTATTTATTATATTTCATTATTTTCCTTTCCTTTCCAACATTTACATTGTCTACTGTTTTGAAAATTGTTTCATGTTAATTTCACTATTGGTTTTGCAAATTAAAATTGACCATTTCTTTTTTCTTTGATAATTATATTAATTTCTACATTACTTGACACTTTCTTGAACATATCTTACCTCCTTCCCAACTTCTTTATTCAACCTGGTCTCCATCTATAATTTTACCTTAGATTATTAGAGCCACACATTTTTGACAGATTTATTGAGGTGCATTTGACAAGCACAAACCACATACATTTAAAAGGTACACACTAATATTTTACCACACACACACATGTCCTTGATACCATTTTTATAAAAATGCACAAGGAATTCAATGTATTTACCACCTCTATTTTGTACTCTCCCAGATCTTCTCCCTATTGCCCTAGAACTACTTCAAGAACTTCCAAAATATGGCAATACTTTGTTGTAGTCAGGGATTGTAGGGGAATGGATTTAATAAAGCACACATAATTTATAGGATTATTTTATAATATTCACCCAAAAGGTCCAATGCGGAAGACTACAGGAGATGTATTTACACACTAGAGAACCAAAGAATCTGGTTGAGGCTCTGGACTCCACGACAATGACCTGTATGAGTCCAGCTGAAGATCTAGAATCCATGGTAATGTCCCCCAGAAATCCAGCTAGAGGCCTAAAGTCCCTGACAATGTCCCATTCAAGTCTGTACCAAGGGTCTACACTGGGAAGGTCCAAAGTTCAGTGATGGAAACCAGGAAGTCTGCACTAGTGGCATGAAGGATTTGTGCCAGCAGGCTGAGATCTGTGCTGGAACGATGGAGCGATGCTCAAGGTGAAGATCAGAGCTCCCCAGAAGAGAACCGCAGCCATCTTTACTGACGGTGAGGAACCAAGCTCCCCTGATGTGAGAACAGCTGAGTTCTGATCAGGACAATCAGCGTTACAAGCTTCCCCAGGAGAATCCTCAGCACACCATCTGACCCTCTGGTTCTCCTTGCATGCTATTGACAGCGATACTCAGGTGGGCCCACCACACCCAGCACCACGCTGAATCATGGTTCAGTTCAGCTGGGTGCTAGAAAGTGCCCATTAGTTAACCCACCACACAACTGAATTCATGAATACTCTTTCCATAAACAATTTTTGTTTGCAAACAAAAGCATTTAGCAAAATTTTGATTCTGTTACTAAGCTCTGCGTTTGGGGATCAAACACAACAAAGGCTATCTTCCTCACACAAACACGAAAACAGCCATTTTCCCCAAAATCGTAAAACAAATTATCTATAAACCAACATACTACAGTAAATCTTTTTGTAAACTTTCTAAAGTATCTATGATTTAATTTCTCTCAAATTTATATAATAATTTAGTGTTATCTAAAATTCCAGATTTGAAGTTCTTCTCTCACCTCTCTGAAAATAATGCTCTAATGCTTTTGAGTCCACTAAGGTTAAGTCAGTATGAACCACAATGTATATACACAGTCTGCTTTCAATCAGAGGACATCTTAGAAATATTCTTTAGTATTTAGCCTTTCAAATTTTCAATATAATTTACTCAACATTAATATTAGTTTTTACTTATCTGTGTATATTTCTATATTTCCTGCCAAATGAGAATCTACATTTTAAACAATTTCAACATTTCCAATCATTATGTATTTGAAGTATTTCCTCCCCCAGTGCATTTTTTCTTTTTAAATGCTATTCTACAGATGTTGACATTTAAAATTCTATATTCTTTACACCAATATTTCTTTCTTTTTGCATTGCTTTATCACTTACCAGTACCTTCAGCTTTCTATAACATGATATTTAAATTTCTTATTCACTCTTGAATGAATCTATATTTATTCATTTACTAAGCTGCTTATTGTTTTCAAACTTACTAATACAATCAGCCTATTACTCTTTTATACTGTTCAGGCTTTGGGAAAGGGGGAGCTGACTAGTTAGAAGGGGTGGCTGGTCTTTTGAACTCCTAAATATCCCAAACTAGAGGAGTCAAACCTGATAGAAAATCTAACCTCCTGGACATACTACCTGATGCCTTAACTGAATGAGATGTTGGCCTGCCTTATGGAAAGAGTGATGGAAACAGCATAAATAATTTCAGGCAGGCAGACATAGTAAACTGAATAAATGTTGTTGATTCTCTATCTTTTCTTTTAGAAAAACAGTACTTGGACGTTTATAATGGCTTCACAGTGAGCTTCTTTTAACATTTCCCTCTCACGACGCTTTCACAGTGAAATGGTGAGCGATTATGACTTAATCATGATTTTTATGTGTGTTCGCTTTAGGGTTGATATTTTTGTACTCCAGTGACCTTCAACACTATTTCCAGGGGGAACTTGAGCTATTAAAAATATAAAGAGATGGAAAACAGACCAAAAGTCACCCATCCTGGGAGACAATTTCATTCAGTCTCAGATACACAAGCAGTAAAAATTAAAGTTGTTGAAAACTATTAAATTGGGGAGATTTTTTGCAGCAGCATTATTGAATGATAGTTTGAGTCCACCTGTGTGCTCAAATGATCAGTTTTAAAGGTTATGCATTTATGTTTAATGTGGATCATATCTGCCTTCATTTCCTATGGACATTTATTGTTTTATTCTGTATCATTGGCTGTTTTCAAATCTGCTTGCTGTTATGCTATTTATATTAGTGCCATCTCCAGCAGCAGGGCAAACCCAAGAGCTACTTCAAGAGCTACTTTACTGCTTAGCTCTCAAGGCTGCAGGAGAAGGTGCTACTCAGAGACAACAGAGGCTGCACTTACTAAGACTGTCCCTCTGACCATCCCTGCTCAACCCTGCCCTGACATTATCCTCCTGCCACTGATAAAATGTGTGTTGTACCAGAGATTCTCTAGGCAAAAAGTGGAGGCAGGTCAATATTGATCTGCTGAAAGAAGGATCTGCAATCAAATTTAGGAAGTTCACTAAAATCCTATTCCTGTAAAAACATTTTCTTTTTAAGCAGCCCACACATGGTAGGATACAGCTACGCTTGGCATTTTTCTCAGTAAAAATACTTCCCCCTATTTATTTTTAAAAAAATGTGTTCCATTATGATTCTTTATGTGCTTGTCTTTATGTAGTGAAAGCTTAATTTGAAAGTCAGAAAGTGGCTCACAAAACTCCTAAAATATCAATAATGGCTGAAAAGTTATAAAATACACATAATTTGCAAATATGAGCTTGAACTAGTTTTCTTTCAGATTTTTGAACTTAAATGTATTCGCACGGTAGGGCTATAGTTCAATATGGTTTACAGATATGTTAATGCTTTTATTTATTCACCTAAATTCATTTTATACATTTAAATTTAAATTTTCTTGAAATATTTGCAGTGGTGTCTCTGATAAACACCATCAGCTCCCTTTTGCAAAGGTACTGTCCACTGAGATTTATTTTATTATCAGTTGAATATATTCATATGGTCATCTATTTTATGTTTGAATTTTTAACATTTCCGATAAATATGAAATAAGAAAGAAACAGTCCTAGCCTATTAGAAAAGTAATGAAAATTCTTACAACCAAAGTGAGATAAAAATACGTAACTAGGGCTGGGGACCTAGCTCAGTGGCACAGTAGTTGCCTGTGAAGCTTAAGGTCATGAGTTTGATCCCTGGTACCATCGAAGAAAATATTGATTTAAAAATAAGTAACTATAGTGTAGCATCAATAGTTGTCTTTGAAAATCATTTCTTCTGGCTCTATTAATTCTGAATAAAATGCAGTGTCATGCCCACATTAGTCAGGGCATTTACAGGCACCTTCTCTGGATCTATGGTCATTATATCTCACAAAAAGATCTTATAAATTCATTTTTTGTCCCACTTTTCCAGCTTAAAGACCGGCATAGCTTTATATAATTACTGATACCTGATTTTCTAACATAATGGTTTCTTAGATTTTGTGTTCAAAGTCAATGTAGTAAAATATTTTTCTGTAAAAATCTAATATAATTTCCTGACATCCAAGTAACCTAAAGTTGCCTGTATTTCAGGTTGTGACAGTCAGCATTTTGTTCCATGAAATTCTGTTCATCTTTCAAGATCTGTTTCAATTGACTCCTCAAATATGTGATAGAATTTTTATGTAAATATTTTTATATTCAATTAAAGGGAAATATAATGACATAAAGGAATGAATGAGTATATATTATATCATACCCCAAGTCTGTAAAATAAATTCAGAGGTATAGGGAGACTGGCTGGAGGAGTGATTGAAGCCATTGCTAAGATGAAGGCATGCCCTGTGGAAGGTCTCAGGCTTGTTGGAAAGCATGGTTAAAGACTGAAGTTTTCAGGGGCAACAGTCAAGCAGGACCCAAAATAGGTTCTCCTTAGATATGGTTGCTCCAGCCACTGTTCTCTCTCTCTCCTTCATAGCTTGTCTAGGTTAGGTAAATATGAGTCACCGCAGGCCACTGTGTCCTTTCCCTATCCCCTAAATTAATTCCTGTACAGCTGTTCTTCTTTTGTCTTTTATTCTTGCTTCTTACTTCTATAAAGAAAAGCCACAGAAGCTTCAGACTGAGGCTTTTTCTGAGACTTTCTCACATTGAGACATGTAGGGTAAGGCAGTCCCTCTGTGCTCTTTCAGTTAAATATAGACATTGACTCTGCGTAATCTCTCATCTTTTGTGCCACCTTAATCATGAACAACAACAAATGGCGTGTCATGTGGGATGTTTTTGAAACTCAGCGAGACTGGAAAGTGTGAGGTGAAAATGCTATGACAGAAACCATAAAGTAATCTACAATTAAAATTCAGTGCAGAGGACCAACTTCTTAATGCCTGGAAAATGAAGAGACAAGCTTGATTCTTCATCCCAGTAAGGGAACAAAGGCAGACACAGAATAGCCTGGCATACCTTGGCAAGATTGCAACCTAGGTCTTTTCAATCAATAGATTACCATTGTCCAATTGCTAAGTAAGTGGGGGCAATGCACTTTAATATACTCTTTCTTTTGTCTTTTGTTTTTTTTTCACTTGTGTTATAGTCATGGGTCAAAATTTGTGTAAAGAAGAAAAATATACTAATCAGTGCCTACTATTCCTTTTAAAAACATTTTGTTGCAAGTTTTAGATTCTCAATCTACTGAATTGTTGATTGTCATTTGCCACCAACATCCCTGGCTCTTATTGGAGGCTAGCTTGGACACAGAGGACTGGGAATGAGTTGGTTACCAATTAAGACAACTTCTGGCCCAGCAAAGGCTATTCGCCTTGCTATGTGGCATTTTTGCAGGGTCACCATTCACTCGATACAAACAAAAGAGGCTGCAATGCAGGAACTGTTTCCCTGTTTTCTATCTCCCTTGCTCCCTCTTGGGAGCCTTGTTTACTCATTCATCTTTTACTCTCATAGAAACTCATCTTAAGGGAACACATTTAAAATGATGAAATAATTGAGCCTTGCCAAAATGTGGAAGTTGAATCCCATAAAGCCCAAGGTCTTGCTACAGTTTTGCAGTCCAGGAAATACAACTGTAGGAAGTAGGATCATCTTAAAATATTACAAAAACAATGAACTATATAGTTGTATAAAACCAAAGAAAATGTCCAAAATATAGAAAAGGAGGCAATTGGCCAATGATTACCACTCTAGGTAGATGGAAATCTTACATTGAGAAAAGAGAAAAAAGAATCAACTCCCCACGTCCGAATACTAACAGGGAGTTAATCATGAAATATTCAAGCCCCACATGGGAGCTGAACAAAAGTTTCCCCAACCCTTTATAGACATGTCCTGGAACTGAATGTGGCTACCACTGGTAGTACAGGACTGGATCTGACCATAATGAAAGGTGCAATAATAAATGAAGCTGGTTTATTTGGTTCAGAATGTATGGGACAATTTTAAATTATGATCAACTCAGTGCATCATGTTCTCCCAAAAGGAACTCCAATCAGTATTTTTACAAAGTTTGAAGCACGCCATGGCCTATATATCTGAGGTTGCATTGTGGTGTAGTAACAGCTGTCTCAGCTGTGTGTAGTGTTGCACACCTGTAATTCCAGCACTCAGAGACTGAGGCAGGAAAATTGCCATGAATTCAAGGCCAGCTTGGGGTATGCAGTGAGTAGTCCAGTCAGTCTGTACTACACAGTGAGACTCTGTCTCAAAAAAACAAATAATGATAATAATAATAATATAATAATAATAATAATAATAAATACAATTGCCTTGTGTATTTATCAATCTCTTTTTTTAATCTGTGCTTGTAATTGCTTATAACACCTCCAGCTGCTTTGTTTGAGTTCAACAATTACTTTTTTTTTTTACTCTTCTTGAAATTTCTGTGTAAAACTGGGTAGGGTTTTCAGGTGAACTATTATCTCCAATGTTTTTGCTTCACCTGACTTAACAGTGGGCTAATGTAATTCAGTTAATAAAAGTAATCATGCCTTTAATGTTAATGACATGCTTCCACCCAACTTAGAAGCCAATCAAAGTTATATAAATAATTGGTTTTACAGAAATCAGACTCATATATGCAAACATCATATTGTCTCCCTATTGTAAGAAACTGAAAGTGTACATAAGATTCAAAATGTACAACAGATATTGTGAAAGGGAAAGAAACTGCTCAAAAAGAAAGAATAACTGGAAAGGGGGAAAGGAAAACAGGAAAGGAAAAGAAAAAATAGCTAAGATAGTTACACTACTAATTTCTAATAGTTCATTGAAAAGAATGGTTTGTGCTAATATTGTTGGATCAATTTTACATGCCTATATCAGGTAATTTGAGCAACTACTTTCAAGACAACAATACACAGTATATTAACCATTGTTAATGTATTACCTTGTTTTGAAATTCTCTATCATTGTTTTTATTGTTTTTTTCTCTTTAAAATATAAATGAATAAATAAATAAATAAATATTGGCTTTCCAAATGCAACGCCTATTCCTATCTATATACAGTAACTTAAGAGTTTTTCATTGGTCAAATTTAAAAACTAGTGAAGGTAAAAACCTGAAAATTGGAGCAAAAAAATCCTACAATAGGCAAAGATTTTGAGAGTTAAAAACAGAAACACACAGCTTCTTAATTAAAGCCTCACTTTCTCTGCCTCTTGAGTCTGATTTGGGACTGAACAAGTAAATTCATTTTTAACAATTGGGAGATTGCTTGGGAAGTGTTGTGTCTACATGGATTGGGTCATGTTGGAGAAGGAGTCCAAGTGGCTCATGACCTTTTTGGGTGGACTTCTCAGCCTGCTTATTCCATCTTCACTTAGAAGCCATAGAACACCTGGTATTATTGTTTAGAAGACAATAAAACTCATTCAGGGAGAGATAAAACCATATCTATGGAAACCTGACAACTTCATGCAAGTGTCAGAGTAGAAAATTTGACCAAATACTGCCTGTTGGTGGTCAGGATATTTTTGAGATGCATGCATATGACTGAGGCAAACTAGATGGAGATTAAATGCACTGAAGAAAAATTCAGGGCAAGAGGAGATTAAGAAAAATTCAGTCACCAATCAAAAAGAACCAATAAAAGGTAAGTATTCTGAGTCCAGGGAAAGAAAGATTGAAAAAGAAGTTCTTCCTAAGACACTGCTGCCAAAGCTTAATGTAAGTATGATTTCCAAAATTTACAAAACCTTGCATCATAAATCTTAGCTGTTAAATACATTCATTTGGGGCTTTCAATTTTAGCTAGTATTTTTCTTCAATTGATATATTTAAAATATTTCTTTTACATTGGAAATTTTTATATTGTAATTACAGGGTCAATTTGCTTTTTTGTTACTGCTATAATTATGAGACTAGGGCAGTCGATGTTAGGGTCAACTTAAGATCCAAACAGAAGCTACTAAGTTTACTATAAAAGTATTATAGTAAGTAGCATAAAAATTGTGGGAGAAGCTGTAAATTTGGAGATTTAATTTAGATGTGAAAGGATTTTGTATGTTTAGGTTCTTTCCATACTAGAAAAAAATATGAAAAGAATGATAGTAACAAAACTAGAAGGTTCACGTATGTCAAGTAAAAGGTCCATGGAAGATGTAATAATATAAAAAGAAAGATATATGTATACAACTAAAACCAAACTATTCAATGAGCCTAAAATTTAAAGGTAAGTTTATTGAGTGAAGACTACATAAGTATAATAAATGCAAAGTAACTAATAGATTATCACTTCTATATGATTTATATTTAGGTCTCAAACATATAAATGATTAAAATTTGACATCATTTTAAATTTGGTCCTGACATTGAAAAGTGACCCACATCTATTGGCTTTGATTAAACAAGAATTTTGTTTTTGTATAAGAGAAATATACTAGTATATTGAGTAATAAGTCTATTTGCAGATATTTACACTGTTTCCTACATTGAACAGAGTAATAAAGTTGTACCTAATTCTTGTCAATGTAGTTATCCTATAAAATCTGTTAAAGGAGTCTGAAATTTGTATTAATAGTGTATCTTACGTATGTGTAAAGATTTCTTTCTAGCTGCGACACCAGTTATCACTAATCATGGCATATTACATTACACATTGGTGCTTCCCAATTCCTACACCTTCAAAGAAGCAAACTAAAACATCTCATCAGGCTTGCAGCAAATGTTGTTTATTGTAAACTACTTTTAGGGTAAAGTATCTGGCTTTCCCTTACTTGTGTTCCAGATATTTGTGGTGAAATGTGCATGTCAATCCAAATTTAAACATCCACCCAGATGATGTGTTTTTTAAAGATTTATTGTTATGTTATTGTTACGTGTTTATTGTGTATGTGTTGTAACACTTAGAGACAATCAAACATTTTACTGTCCTGACAATGTCTTGTAAAGTACCCCTATGGGAAGGTACAATTTTCTTAAATGGAATTCTATTAAACAACGAGAAATTTAGGTAAAGTTTTATTCATGTAATTTAATATAATGATGTCATTATGATTGCTGTACAAAAATGTTATATTTTCCTTGATTTCAAGTTTTTCTTTGTGAAACTTTATGATTGTTATTTGTCAACATTTTACACATATTCAGCTTTTAAGTCAGCCATGACAGATAAGATGTACTCAGGCAGAAGTCAATACTTGTAGTCTAAAAATCAATAATATTTGTCAAACGGATGTGACTATGAATCTTTTGACAACCTTAAATATAGACATATATCTGTACATAAGTACCCTGAATACATATAAGGCTCCTTCTTGGCAGACGACTTTTTTGCTTCATAATTCTTTTAGGACTCGGTGGTTATTATAATATCCTATTACCTTCTATCAACTCACAGTGGTGTCAAAGGCCCATCATACAGCCCTTTTGTTCTTGAACTACTAGTCACTCTCTAGGGCAAAGATTTACTTTACCAGTGGGAAGTTTATATCAGTGCTTTAAAACTGATAATGTATTATCTATGTTTCCAAAATTTTCTGGCATTTTTTTCAATTTTGCTATGGTAAACATGCGAACAATATACCTCAAAGGGCAAGCCATTGTTGAATGGAACCATGGGCTTCTCAAAGCTTAGTTATTAAAACAAAAAACAAAAAAAAAAAAAAGGAGAAGGAATACAGTAGAGAGACTTTGCCCACAGGAAGTTATACAAAGCACTCTTTGGATTTTTAATTGCTACTCAGATGGCTTTATATCTGTGGAAAAGCATTTTATTCCCACCAACAAAAGATGGAGAACATTGTTTCTTTATTGGCCTCTGTTTTCTGGACCATAGTGGCTGGGCCCAGTGGAATTACTCACTTCAGGGAGTGGGTATTCATTTACTTTTTCACCTGAAGTCCCTCTTGCTTCCTGCAAAAGCTGTTCTTCCACATCATGTGGCACCAAGTGGGAAGGAACCCCATCCCAGAGCTTCAGGCAATGGCTCTAGTACCTCCACTAGAGATAAGCAGCTAGTGCAAAGGGCCAGACCCGTTGCTCTCTACAGCACAATCTTCAGCACCTACATGGGAAGAGGTTAAACAAATGCTACAGAAACAAACAAACAAACAAACAAACCACATCCAATCTACTCTTCCTAGCAATGAAAGCAGGAGTCACCTATAACTGTAAGATGGCAAAGGTAAATCAGTTCCTTTTTATTTTGCTTCTGTTTAACTGTACACCAAAAGTGAGTGGCATTGTATGTTGGGCACATATACTTATGCCTTCTGATTTTGATATAGTTGACTGAGGGACCCTACTTCCAACAATACCTCTTGTAGTAGCAGAGCCTGAGTGCCCCCTTGTGGCCCTTTAAGTTATTATGGTAGGGATTATGGTCACTCTGCTGGTATTTACTCCATAAATCGTACATTTTGACCAAAGAATTTTCTCCATGAATCTCTGCTAATGTCACCTCCAGAAACCAGTGCATTGCTTTTCAGCCTCAGTGGTATATACCACAATCATTTTATCATTGGGTCTAAATGTACTCTAGAGGCCTGTTATAAAATTTTCATTAACTCCTTTTAGAAGTAGGGAAATCACTCACTCAGACAGGCACCTCCCTCAGTGTCATGTCCGTGTTCTCTCTCATCCTTGGATGTCTATAGGGGACAGTTCAAATCCAAGTTGGAAATCATTTAGATCCACCAAACTTTCAATAACTCTTGTCTAATAATCTGACCTTGGAAAATTTGAAGCCCCATCTTCTGATGGTGTTATAGTCCAATTCAACCTGGAATTGTAGTTTACCTTTTAATTGCAGCAGCAGTCCTTTCTTAAGGACTCTTAAATCCCTGACTCACTGGAACTTTATTATGTCTTTCTTCTGACAGCTACTTATATCCTCCTAAATAAAAACATGGTGGTAGTTAGCTCTTCCCTTCTTTCCTCACTTTATCGGAACTGGCAGCTACCAACATACAGACAAGCTCACATGGATTGCTAACGAAACCTCTGATCATGTCATGATCTGTACTTCTCATCCATATGTTTTGGTTCTTGCTAAGTAGAACCTATTTTTATTGTTTACAATTCATCCCTTCCGTGATGCTGGCCTTCTGTGGCTCTCAATATTACCTTGCCTACAAGCTCCACATGGCTCTCTCCCTGAGTCATTAATAATATTTCTCTCAATTAAATATTCTCATATTATCATGCTTACACAAAGGGCTGAAGCCTGACTGTCTAACCAGTCTTACACATTTGATCCAACAGAAGACTCTGCTCTTGAACGAATTACCTTAGCACTTAAACATTTCTGACAAAAATGGCTTGGTGGCATTTCAATTGCTGTCTTTATAGCAGTGACGGAATTGGAAACCACAGCAGCCATAGCAGTCATTGCCCTAATGTACTCCATCCAAATTGCCCAGACCATAAATGGCTATTTGCAAAATATTACCTCTGAGTTTCTAACTCAAACCAGTATTTGTAAGAATATTTTGCAAACTGGATGCACGTGAAGCCATAGTAAGATGGTTTGGTGAACTTCAACTAGCTTTTTGGGTACACAGTAGATTCAACTCTGTTCCTAGTTAGTATTCCATATGCATCCCTCCAATTCTATGTAATCATTCTGAATCTTGGGACAAATTCCATACTACGATCCATGGTACTTTTCATGCTGTGGAGAGATTTTCACTCTTCAAGATTTACTAAAGGCCCAGTTATATAAACTTTAACTAAAACTCGTGATAATACTTTAGATCACTTCAATGATATTATTTACTGGACCAACCCTAGGAACTGTTTCTATTATCTCAACTGTCACATATGAAGTCATACAGCTACTAGAATAATCTTTTTCTTCTTTTCTACAGTTCCAGGAGCACTCTAAGTTTTTCCAGTGGATATTCCTTGTGGAAACCATTGTAAGTATCTCATACAACCCCTATATTCTCTGCCCTACACTTTAGCCCCATTTGATCAATTTGGATTATAAAACAAAAAGGGGGGATAATAGGGACACTCTGGCTAAAGGAGTGAATGAAACAATTGGTGAGATGAAGGAATCCACGAAGGCGATGGCCCAGGGTTCCTGGAATGCATTGTTAAAGATTAAAATTTACAGAAGCAACAGTGAAGCGGAACCAAAAATAGGGATGGTTGGAGTTAAACTTAAATATGGTTGCTCCGGCCACTCCTCTCTTCCTTCCCAGTTACTTTCTTGGGTTAGGGAAATATGAATCACGGAAGACCACCTTGTCTTTTCCCTGTTTTTTTACATTAATTCCTTCATAGGTGTCCATTTTTTGCTCTTTGCCCTTGTGTCCTAGTTCTATTAATTAAAACCCACAGAAGATTCAGATTGGAGCTGTGCTTACTGGGACTTTCTCATGTGGAGATGTCTTGGGTAAATCAGTTCCTCTGGGTTCTCGGAAACCCTCGGAAACTGAAAATGAACTCTAATTTTTCAAACTTTGTGTCAACATAGTTGTGAATGAACAAAAAGCCTATTATTATTGAGTGTGTGTGTGTGTGTGTGTGTGTGTATGTGTGTATGTATTGAGATTAAACCTAGGGATTTACACTTTGCTACTTATATTAAGACACAGTCTCCCTAAGTCACTTAATTGTCTAGGCTCACTGGAACATACAGTCTACTTACCTCAGCCTACTAGGGTGCTGGGATTGCAAGCATGTACTACCACATATGGCACAGTCTATTATGATAATCAAAATATTTAAACCATAACAATTTTGGCATGGACATACACACAAAGAATTTGTACAATTCATAAAGGAATGTTACTTGATGAGAGAGCTCAATGTCAAAACATCCAAAGAGAAAGACTGCAAACTAAGAAGGAAGTTTGGTAGTTCTCAAAAGCAAAAGATTCAGTAAAAGCAGAACTGGATTCCCTGGAAAATTTAGGACATGGAAGTCATGTGATAAAATCTAGTCCCACAGCTCAAACTAGCATTTCCTATGATTAGAACTATATCTTAAAAACTTTAAAATACAAACAGATATCTTAAAAATATTATTGCAGAGAAGACGTTCTCCAATAAACAATGTGAACAGGTTTTTCATTTAAAAAGTAAAATAAACATTCAGATACTTAAAGTAAAATTATGAAAAATAATTAAATCACAATAAAAAAGCAAATAAATTGGGTAGCAGATTTTTTTCTTTTTTTTTCATTTTATTTTAAAGAGAATAAGACAAAAGAGGTCAGTACAGAGCAGAGCAGAACTGGACAACATAGGCAACACAATACTTAACATTAAGACAACCGGACATTAACAGTAGCTATCACAATATTTATTTCTCTGCTATAGTTGAGCATAGTTTCAAATACAATAATATCAAACATAACAAAATAGTATAAAACCATTCAAAGAGTAAAAAAATTACAGGGCATTCTGAACCAAATAACAGAGAATGATCAATGGGTACTATAATATCTCATTTTCAATAAAAAATTTTGTTTATACTTTCACACATATTCAAATCCCAATAAGACACAATGGGATAGATAGAACCAATGGAAATAGAAGAATAGAAGCTTGGTAGAACTTCTAAGAAGACAGTATTAAATCAGCTATAGCTGTCATAATGTTTTGTTCTCTTCAAAACAACTGTTCATAGCATCATGTATAATAAAGTCAAACAAAACAGGATAAAACCATTCCAACTAATGAATGAAAACATTGAAAGGCTTCAAAGCTATGAGATGGGGACTCATGATTACCATAAAATCTTATATACTCTTACCAACTCTCATACTAGGGAGACTATACAGTATTTACACATGTGAGTATGGTCTCAAGTCGTGTCCATTTATTTATAAATATCTCAATGTGATCATTCTTTATAGCTGAGTAGTAATCCATTGTATAGAAATACCACAACTTTTTTACCCATTCGTCAGTTGATGGGCACTTAGGTTGTTTCCAAGATCTGGCTATTACAAATTGTGCTGCTATAAACATGGGTGCACATATATCACTGTGGTATGATGTTTTCAGATCTTCTGGGAATATGCCTAGAAGTGGAATAGCTGGGTCAAATGGGACCTCCAGACGCAGCTTTTTGAGGAATCTCCAGACTGACCTCCACAGTCATTGCACCAGTCTACACTCCTACCAACAGTGTAGAAGAGTTCCTTTTTCCCCACAGCATATCCAACACTTGTTGGTAGTGTTTTCTATCTTGGCCAATTTTTCTGGAGTGAGATGAAAAAGCTTTTGGGTAGCAGATTTGACAGAATTTAGTTCATGTGTGGAGAAATGGAGAGTGGTCATCACTCCCTAGAGACTCTACGTAGCTTTAGTAGGTCAAAGATATGAAGAGTAGAACTACAGATGACCAAAAAGTACAAAATATATTTCATGATAACTTTAGACAAAGAGAAAAGAAAGAATAAAATCAAAAGGAACCTAAGAAATACTGACAAAAAAAAATACTAGAACAAAAAAGTTATTAAAATTCAACACAGACTCAAAGAAAATACCAGTTCTTACCATCATCTGACCAAAGATTTGAAATCAAAAGATAAATGCAAAGTTAATAAAAAAATTGCACAAATAGATAAATAGGAAAAAAGAAAGTTTTGTAAAGCAACCTAGAATAAGATTTGTACCTATTAAGGAATTAAATGCTGATCCTTTATTTCAGATAAACTATTGAATTTATTAAAATTTAAGTAGAAAAATAATATTTTCACAAATACATTGATTCAGGAGAGTTGCAACTATGAGACCTTTCTTAAAAATCTCATTGGACTTAATTACTACAATTAGGAAAGGGAAAGTTGTAGAATAAAGGAAAGTTACTACAAAACAATATCGCTAAGTAGCCAATATCGCTAAATACAAAATATGATTATCCAAAAGAAAAAGTAAGAATCAGAGTGAATTATATTAACCCTTAAAAGAAAATTTTGACATTGTATAATATGGATGAACCCGAAAATCTTACATGTGAAATAAGCCAGAAAAAGAAAAAAATATTGTATGATTTCACTTAGGTGAAAATACTGAAGCACTTAAATTCATAGAGACAAAAGATGACATACCAGGGTCTGGGAAGAGGGCCTTAGGAAATTAAAAATGGAGCACAGAGTTTCAATTTAAGATGATAAAAATGCTCTGGAGATCAGTGGTGGTGATGGTAGCACAGCAATGTGAATGTACTTACCATCATTTTAAAATGATAAATTTTATTATATATACAGCAAAAGAGAATTTATGAATAAAATAAAATGTTAATAAAAATAAAATGTTAGCATAAGAAGGGCTCTCATATGAATAGAGATATAAAAATAATAATTGTAAAATTTGATGGTTAACCTGATAGAAAACCCTATAGACCTTTCAGACATTCACAGGAGAATTTCCATTAGTCAATGGATATATATGTAAGGCTCTAGTTGGAAATGTGCTCTCTGCCCATTACATCAAATACACTTCAGAAATTAGCTATAAAACTAACAATTGTGTGTCTTCGTATATCTGTGTGTGTGCATGCACACGTGCATTTTTTATGAGGTGATTCATTGAACATAATAATATTTCCTCATACCTATGTGATAAACCTCTGTCTACTTGTTGTGGGAGAGAAGATTCTTTACTTGAAATTCATCTCTGATTTCTTCAACTTCTGCCACCCTAGTTGACATAGTGTATGCTGCACGATGTCAACCGTGCATCATTCTTCACACCTACCATAGTATTTATGATTCATCCAAAACCTATCAGTCTTTGCATATGCCCTAACCTTGATTTACAATTATTCTTTGAAACCTTTATGTGTGTAAGCCTCTTGTTAAGGTAGTTAAGACCCCAGCTCAGTGATGGTGGAAACAATTTTCTACCTGAGGCTGACAGAAGAGCAGTGGGGAGTGAACCAAGTGTAGTTAGTGTAGAAAGAAAGAAAGAAAGAAAGAAAGAAAGAAAGAAAGAAAGAAAGAAAGAAAAGAAAGAAAAAAAGAAAAGAAAAGAAAAGAGAAAAGAAAGAAAAGAAAAGAAAAAAAGAAAAGAAAAGAAAAGAAAAGAAAAGAAAAGAAAAGAAAAGAAAAGAAAAGAGAATTTCTCACTACCTGCTGGGGCTCCAAGGGAGTTTACTGAGGAAGTGCTCACATTCGGGTCTTTATAAGCAGGCTTTCAGTGAGCGAGGGAACTATTTTAGTGAACACATGAAAGCGAAACCATAATACAATGCAGGTGTCACTTTTAGTTTCTGACATGAGGGGTAACAGGTTTCCCCTGCTCTCCGGCTTCCCACAGGCCCTTTTTCTTAAAAGAATGGGTTACTATTTTTGTCTAAACTTCCGAGGGGGAGAGGTTTCCTCTGCCCTCCTGTTTCTCACAGCGTGTCTCCGTTTGCACAGGCCCTCGCCCTTTGAAACAGTGGGTTTTTACTGTCCAGTGGGCCCCTGATGTGAGAAGAACCCATTGATGTGAGAAGAACTTCCTTTCTTCCCTGTCTTCTGGAACCCTGGGGCAAAGAGTGCTCTTTCTGTTTGTCTTGAATCATTTATTGAATGAATTCAAAGAAATTGATCTGAGCTCCTTTGGGGCCTACATTAAGGGTCCACTGGCCCCACCTCACGTTAGAAGCCCTTCCTTTAGTGATTATCACTATCATGATCATGAGTACATGACCTTTACACGATTATCACTACCTATCACCACTACTATGCATTAGTAGTCAGGTTTCATTATGTACTCACTGCCCTGTTGAATTTAACTTCAGTATTTTTTTTATTTAATTGGTGAGATGAATTGAAAAATCCACCTAAAAATCATTAAGCCTTATGAACTGTTGGCGTATGGTTGGTTGATTCATTTGTTTCCCTTCAAAATGAGCTTCACAAGCAGCTAAGCCCAGCACTAGTCCATGTTACAGGTAAGCCTCCCAACTCAATTTGTCACTGCAGACAATAAAGTATTAGACATCAAGGAAGCCCTGCAAGGCATTTCGCTTCTGCAAGGGGGTGGAAGCATAGGTAACAGGTGCACAGGACCAAGAAGGTCTGCCCATTTAATCCCTGATTCGGGAGAAGCTGCTGGCCTTTAAATTCATTGGCTGAATTCAAAGGCTGACTAACTAGAATGGCATAAGGGGAGAAGTGTAGAACTGTATGTGTGCTGCTGAGAAAGTTAGAGAGAGGCCTGTGGTCTGGAACAAAGAAAGTCCTTGATTCGGATGCTGACGGAAGGGGTAGTTAGAGAGGGCACATGAGGTTTGGAAAGGAAAGCTCTTGGTTCTTTATCATGGAAACCACTTGTGTTCTGAGCAAAGGTATGTAGTCACTATTTTTTGGAACTCGGGATATTCATGGGGAGGGGTGGTAGTGAGCAGATGGCTAGGTCACTGAAAGCCAAAACAGAGTTGCTTTGGCCTTGTGTTTTGACAGCAATGACACAGCCTGTTTCTCACAGGTGAAAGGAGCGGGGCAAGCTGCAAAGACCAGGAAGGGAGGTCTGGGGTTGTAGACACCATCTGTACACAGTGCACAATAGCACAGCTATGGCAAATCCCAGGGGTGTGACTTAAAGTACAATTTTATCGTACACCAATTGTGAACTCGGTAAGTCCTTGCTGTTTTTCCTTATACTTTTCACATGCATGATAAGGAAGCCTATTTCTTCATGTTCTCATAATCATCGTGAGTATGAAAAGATATATTTTCATAATCACTTACAAGTACAAAGCATCATGAAAAGACAATGAATTATAAGGGAAAACAGCACAGGCTTTTAATTTTCTTAAGGTTTTTGAACTTAAATCTCTATTTTAGCAAACTGACATATTTTTGTAACTACTTTCAGCTTCAGTTGTAGCATGTGTGAAATGAGAATAGTAACTATCTCAATAAAGCTGCAAGCATGATTTTAAGTACGGTAAGTGCCTATCACAAGTCTTCAGAAAAGATAGCTGTGATTTTTAGCGATTTTATTTCAGGGTATTGAACTTACATCCTACTGAATCCATTTTTGCTAATACATAATATGTGTGGGTACATGGTGGCTGATAAACAAATATTGTGTAAACTGAAATGGATCTGCCATTTGTTACCTAATAAATCACACAAGATTAATGGAAGTATGCACAATTATTTTTACAAACAGAGATGTTTACATGAGTCAAACCATTTACATTTTGCTTTCATTGATATATTTTTGCTACTTTTCACAATATGTAACATTTTGCTTCGCTATTATGATTTTACATAATTAGCTTATCATAACTTCTTTCACATAATTTATTGTACCAAATGAATTTAATTTATTATAGTTGGTGCTATTTTTTAAAAAATCAAAATACATTTTTAATATTTATTATTTAATTTTATGAATTACCTATGAAATTATCAAAATTAAAAATAAATAACTATTCTCTTTGCAAGTCTTCTGAAGCTTAAGTAACATTCTTATTCATCTTTTTTTAAAATTTAGTTTTAGTATCTCAGTTCTTTTTGGTCTGTTCTTCTGTAAATTAGTCTCATAATCACCACAGTTATTGGAAGTAGTATTACTGCTGGGTAATAGACATGTTAACTTGATAATTGTTTGCACAATCTTTTTTTCCTTGCAGTCCATGCTTTTCTTGATAGTTCTATTTATTTCTGGCAGAAATCTCTTCACTCAGATTTGTTTTAAGAAGGAGATGACAACATGCTGTGTATTGTTTGATCTCTGAAAGTACTGCATGAATACTACTTGAGGCAGTTCAGTAATATAGAATAACTGGTTGACTAACATTTTAACCAAAAAAATTTGAGGACAGTATTTTGATACTTCTGCTATGTTTGTTGATTATAAAATGCCCCTCACTTTCTTTTTTTCTTTTCTGTGTTACATTTTGTCTCATACAGGCTTTAGGAGGCATTCCTTGCTTTTGAAATTCAGGGCTGGCATTCGAGAACCTAGGTTTGGAACTATCTTCGTATTTCTGCTTAGGTCCCAGAATGTTGCTTCTGTGAGGCTGAAGCTTTAAACAATATTAAGGCATTTTGTTCTGAAATATTGTCTCCTCATTTATTATAACAGCCTGTCCTGTGGATGCCCTGAATTTTGCATGAGAGATATTTTTCATATATCCACCCAGTACCTTAATCTTCATCCATACTTACCATCTCTGTATATTTCTCTGGGTTGATTCACAGTAATATCCTCAAATTTCTCTTCAAATCTACTAACTTTTTTCTGTTACTTAATCCACCAGAAACTTTTTCATTTGAATAAATTTTAATTTTCATAACTTCATTTGCACTTTCTGGCTATTTTTTTCTACACTGTTCATTTCTCCCTTTGTACTTTCTTATTCTACCACCTAATCATCAGCTTATTCTGGAAACATCTGTTTCAAAATTACCTTAAGATACATATAATATCTTCAGGTATAAAGCAAACTTTAAAATTCTTTCACCTTTTGAAGTGACTTTCCTAGTTTGGATGTGTTTTCCTTCAATTTGTACTTTTATTCCTATGAATTCCCCTGATATTTTCCCATCTGCTTGTTCCATGGTGATTCCCCTGTAGAACACACTTGCATATCTTTCAAAAATGTTTTGATCATCTGGTTTCTTCTTAATTTGTAGAACAGTATTAAGGTAATTGGAAGAGGAAGGAGTAAGAGTTAAGAAATGGTTATGAGTAATTGAGTGTAACAACCAGGTTTTATTTTTTTTTTACATACTTTTACCATGTAGATAGTGCAAATATGAGCTTTGCAATTATAGGAAATGTAGGATCAGATTTCTGGTGTTTTGTGCGTAGTACATTTCCAGCCATATTCCTTGAGAGTTGGAAAATATTCTTAGTACATCATTCTGGATTTAATTCTCTGCCTCCCTCTTTATGTTCCTCCCTTTCTTCCTTGTTTGTCTGTCCTGACATTTGTATTGGAGATAGTAAATAAATTCATTAACTTAATTAATGCTTAATTAACAATATTAAAACTGTCCTGCATCATATGACTTTAAAGAAAGTCTATATTTTGTGGAATTCATTTCTATCAATAATATGATAATGTTAATATCATCTTTGTGTTAATTTTGGATGAAAAATTTATACTTGGATTTTCAGTGGAAGTTTATATTTATACTCAGAATAATCCATGCTCAGTATGTGCTAACTTTGGTGTATTTGTGGGTTATTTGTTTAAGGTTGCTCGATTTATTTGTACACTACACTTAGATTTGTATCTATCAATGTAAGCACAAACATTTCAACAGAAAATTGAGAAATTCTGAAAGGAACATAATTACCTACAAATTTACTCAAGTCACTGAGAAAAAATTGAATTGGATTCTTAATCAGTTGGAATATCTTTTAAGTCATATTTAAAATGTGAGAGAATGGATAAGTGTCTATGATCACTGATATTTCTCAAAGTGTTATTAACATTATTTTGCTCATCTTACGGGTCATATTGTTGCCAATTGGTCAAGAGTTCTTTGGCTCAATTAAGGTGAAATCAAGAATTGGCTAAGTACAGCTTCACCAGCAGTTACATTACCAGATAACAGTAGCTAATGTTGGATAGTAACAGTTGACATGTTTCTAGTTGATATGTTGCTGATCTCTTTTGCTCACTTTTGTTGGCTGCTAGTCTCTTCCACTCCTCAGGCCTAAGGTCCCCTAGTATTTAATTGCTCTTCCCTTTGTGACAACCTCTCTGGCTACACTACCCAAAAGTAATTCAGGACCTCTGGGAATCACAAGCAGTATTATAGAACCACCAATGGGAGCCTATTTTAACAGGACTTTCCTGAGGCACTAAGGAGTTATTACACTGAAGAGACCCCTTCTGAACTAACCTCAAGAAGTATGAGGAGAGTGCTGTTTATATAGTACCTGCAGGCTTGCTCATTGGTCCAAGCTCACGCCTGTAAATGCTCCTCATGGGTTTAGGGTCCCAGGATGGCTGTAGCTACTATGGCAATGATTCAGTGCAGGAAAAGTGTATCAGTCAGTTCTTGCTAGAGAAACACATTTAAGGTATACAAATATACAAGAATTTATAAAAATTTTTTACACTATCTACTCACAGAGTTAGATGTGGAAGAGTGAAAACTATCTGTGCACCACAGATCTGCAGGATCTAATTGATGGCTTGGCGATCACTGCAGTGTTTCTGTCCAGTCAGTACCACGAAGCTGAAGACTCTGTCTCATCTTAGTCATCTCAGTCTGCCACCCTCCTTCAAAGGGGCAGCAGCAGTGTCTGAAGTACAAAGAGCAGAGGAGGGTCACCAATGGTTACTGCGAAACAGAACTCGTGTCAGAGCCTCCTGGAGGACAGAGGCTGCTAGGTAACCCCGGAAGATACCTCAGAAAGTTGTCTCAGTCCACTGGGGGAGGGGGTGTAACTGACAGAAAATGATCGTGGTTGGGGGAGATCCCCGGCAAGAAAAGATGAGTCTTGGCATGTCTCATCAGTCTCACTGCTAAAATTCCTATGAAAATACCACGTGTCTCAGAGATCTTTAAAAACTGCTTTTCTCTCTCATATTTTTGTGTTGTGCTTTAGAGAGAAACTCACACTAGAGATACTTTGTGACTTTAAAGAAAATTATTCTGTTTAAGAGAAATGTTTTCCTTTCTCTGTATTCTCTTAATCTTTCACTCCATCTCTAAATTTACCTCATGTGACTGTACTTCAAATTTTAATGCCTGTTTTTACTGCAAATGATGCTTTCTCACACAAAACAAAAATGATTTCTTCTTTTGTTTTTAAAATCTATTGCTTTTGTACTTTAATTCTTTTATTTGGAAGATATTACTGAAATTTCTTATTAAGTTTTATAACACTAGTTTCTTCTTAGTTTATTTGAATAAGCACATATCATCTTCAAATAGCATTGTTTTGCATACCATTTTCCAATATCTTTTTTATACACCTACTTTAAATTGAGTATTTCTCCTCTAAAGATATAAAAAATAAAAATGATAAATAAACTTTTCATTTAGAAATTGTTATATTGTGTTACACCTACTTAAATAAATAAGATGAAGTGTTTTTTTTTCCTCTTGGATTCAACATTTTAAATTTTACTAAAATACATTAAAAATATCTTAATGTATCTTGCTTTAATCTTTTAATTTCTTCATTACAACATTACAACTTATAGAAAATTAATACAATTATGTTTGGTAAGCCAATATTGATCTTTTGTATAAGTTGCTAGATTTACAAACTAAAATACAAAATATGTTAAATGGGATTATTTTAATCTTAATTATTATCCCAATCACTTTTTTGCTACTGAGACACACAACTCAATACCAAAACTTAAAAGAGGAAAGGTCTATTTGAGATCACATTTCAACTCATAGTCAGCTGCCTCCAGGATAAGATGATAAGGCAGGGGGGCATGGCAATGGAGAAATGCTCACAACATGGTAGACAGAAAGCAAAGAGTGAATGGAGGAGCCTGGAAGGGAGATACATCGTTCAAGGCCATGTGCCCAGTGATCCACTTCTTCTAACTAAGACCCACCTAGATAGCTCTAACCTCATCAGTAGACGAATCCACTATTTATCATAGTGCACCTATGATCTAGTCACCTTTGAACAGCTCTACCAGTGAGTGCATGGGACCTCGGGGGAATGTCTAGATGTAAACCATAGCATGCTGTATCTGGTCCCTGAAAGATTCATGTGAATCTCTCCATGGAAAGGCATCTAGTTTATCTCTAAAAGGCATCAAGCTTTTACTGGTTCCGTTGTTACCAAAAGGCCCAAATCCAAAATTTTGCCTGAGAAATATGGCAAATACTTAGCTATGAGAGCCTGTAAAAGTTAAAAATAAATGTAAACAATATTTGTGTTCAAAAATGGAGGAGCAGAGGAAGAGCACCAATCGGACCAAAGAAAAAGTGATACTCACTAGTGCAAATGTTTAATTTTGAAGCTATATGTCCAGCACACAGGGTAGGTTATGGTAAGATGTAAACTGCAAAAGCTTGGGCAACTTTTCCACCCCAAAACTGATTTCATGCTTTATGGTTTAGACTGACTTTGTTCACTCCTTGTGGCTTCCTTCAGATAGTCCATACTCACATAGTCCATACTCCAACTTTCTGGGGTCTTCACTATACTTTTTGCTTAACTCTCATCACTTCACACATTGTCCTCTCAGGAGAACACTGCCTTGATTTTCCACCCTTTGTCTGAAATCTGGATTGAAATGTTCCTGACCCAGCAACTCTTGCATTTGGTATGCTCAAAAAAGAAATACCACCATGTGGCTGATGCCAAGGCCTGCTGCCTGTTTAAGCAGAAATGAGGACCCCTTGAATCATGGATAAAGAGGCTTCTGAGTACTTGAGTGGCAGACTTCATGAGTTGAATCCTGGAGAACAAATTCCTTGGGGAGCCATTGTTGAGCATGATGATTTTGGGCTCCTTTCATAAGATAAAGTTTCTCTTTAGCAATTTTAAGCCTTTGACTGGAGGAGCATTAGTGATTCCTGACATGTCCTTAAGTCATTTTTCTGTCATTTTGACCTAAAGTACTTGGCTTCTTTTAAATCTTTTCAGGAGCCAAGCTCTCCTCTTCTCCATCTTATAGACCCTCACTTTACAGGAGCCTCCTAAAAATAACTCATCTGTGCTCTTCTACTTAATTCTTAATGTAGAGTTGTCTAAAAGCCCCAATGCTACTGATGTCTTAACTTGAATATTGAGCTGCTTTGGACTTTTCTCTCCCCACTTAGCCCAGTACCTTTATTCTCAAACTTTCAGGACATAAGTAACATGTAGATAAATATTCTACCAGAGCATGCAATGGCCTGAAGTCCAGTGCCAGTGAAGATCTTGCACTTAACCAAAACTTCCTGAACTTGCACTTCCTGAGCCTGTTCTTTTCTGGCTGCATAAGTGTCAGCATTCTGGTCTTCTGAGCTCTTATCAGAATCTCCCATCAAGTTTGTCTTATAGCATTCTAAGACTTTGCTAGCTGGTATCTTTGGTCTTTTTGAAACTCTTCCCCAAACAGTACCATAGGCTTCAGGATTGCAGTTAGTGTCACAGCATGGAACTTATATTCTGGTACTAAAATCTGTCTTAATCATTGTATAATTGCTGAGAAACAATACTCAGCAATTTAAAAGTTGAGAGATTTATTTTGGCTTACAATTTATCCAGTTGGTAGGCTCCACCTGCAGGAAGCATAGCAGGGGGAGCTGTACATAGCAGGAAGCATAGGGTGAAGGGGAAAGACTGGAAAACAGACATTCTTTCCACACCATGGACCCGGGGACCTGCATCTTGCATTCAGACTGCCTCCAAAAAGCACAAATAGCTATAAACTCATCTTGTATTAATTTATTAATAAACAAAGCACATCCATGACCTAATCATTTTTCATAAAACCTGACTATGATCATGTGAGTCTGTGGGTGATATTTAGATGTAAATATTACATAATATTCCTTGTTATAAGAACTTACTTGAGTGTTAAAGATTTCTGTAAGGCTAATTACTTTCTTGGCTTTAAGGTTTCAGTTTATTAGCTAATTTATCCAGGTTTCTGTATTATTTATTGTTAAGCATGAACTGTATATTCAATGCTCTTTTTATCCTGGTTCTAGTTTTCATAGGTTTTAAAATGAATGTTAATTATTTGTCTGCTGTCTACTTTAGTTGTATTTTGAAATGTGGTGGTAATTTATCTTACACAATAGCCTACGTTTAGTTTCTCTGCATTTAAATTCATAACTAGAATTGTTCTTTTATACTTTCATTTCATCCTTTCAAACAAGTTAAAACTTTGTCCATACTTCATAATTTTTTATTTTAAAGAGAATAAAAGAAAAACAATAAAAATACAGATACAAAATTTCAAAACAAGATAAGAAACTAACAATGGGTATTATATTGAATATTATTTTCTTTAAAACTGTTGCTCAAATTACAAGATATAGACATGCAAAATATATCAAACAATATAAGTGTTAATTGTTTCTTTCAATGAACTAGTACAAGGATTAGTATTTTCTAAATTCATCATTTTTAAATATGATAAAGTATGTGTAGAATATATTTCCATTTTTAAGTTTTCTGTGGCATTAAGAAATTTGTGTTTTGTTCAACCTTCAAATATTTAACCTTTTGATACTGAAATTATGTGTCTAATAAATATTAATCCCATGTTCCTCCTAATTATCCTACTTTCTAACATCTAAGAATCATATATGAATGGGGTCAGAAATTATTTCTATCATGTTTGGGTTTTCCACTTACCACAATTTCTGGTAAGTTCATTCACATTGAAACATCCAGGGATGGTTAAAAATAGAACAAATGTTTAAATTGAAAAAAAATTATTATATGAAGATATATTGTCATTAACTCTCATTTAGAGATATTTCTTTTCATGACTCTTTACAACAAGGTATACTAAAATAAAATCATTGAATCCTGCTGTCAAATGCTATTCAACAGGAAAGAAAGCTCATAAATACACTGAGAAGTATCATCAATCACATTTTTTACTGAGTCTGACAAAATTCCAAAGTCAAAATGACCATGAAAGTTAAGGGTTTTGAAGTTGTTCAGGGCATTGAGGCAGCCATACTGGTGCAACAAAGGATTCTACAAAGAGAGAAATCCCAAAACTGCTTTAGAAAGTGGCAGGAATAGTGGGTGTGACTGGAGTTAAGGGGAATATTTTGAGGGGGGAATTAATGGCAATGTACATTTTACTGTAATACTATTTTTTTTGAATTTTATTTAAAGAGCAAAAAAGCAAAACAGAAAAAAGGGTAGAAATAATACAGATTTTCAAAAAAAAACAGTAAGAAATGACTAGTTGATAAATTACATATTGCCCTTTTAGAAATAGTTGTTCATGTTACAAAATTAAAGCATACAAAGTGGACATCCAAACAGTGAAGCTGCAAACAGTTCAGTTCAGCAATCCAACAAAAACTTAGTCATCTGATTATCAATCTTACACACTTAAACATACATGCAGTTATAAACTTTACAGCACTTTCTTTTCCTCCTTTTGCTTTTTAAGTCCATTATCTGTTTAGTTATATCACGTTTCAGCTTGATCAGTACCTTACTGATCTGTTTTGTTGTTGTTATTTCCTTTTTAATCACCTTATATAATTCTGTTGTTTTGTTTTTTGAGTTTATCCTCATCCATGCCCCATGCTTTGGTGGAGTCGGGAATTTTCGGAGGTGTTTTGTTACCATGTTTTCTCATGTTCTATTGTTTTTTTATTTAATTTTTCATTAACTTAGAGGTAGTAATATACAGTAGAACAGGATGGAATAAAGCCAATTGAGACTGTAGTAAAATTGGTACGGAACTTAACAGTAGGTTACCGGGATAACGGTAATAGGTACCATTGTATGTCTCGTTATCTTCACAATAGTTGTTCTTTCAATGAGGTATAGCAAAATCAGAATAAATACAGAATATTATAGAACTTATCAAAATAGAATATTGAATAGAGCAGTACCATTAATCAGGACAAAGCAAAATGGTGATAAAAATATTTGCCTTCAAAGAGATAGAAGAAGGAAATCCCCCTAATTTGCTATATTACATATGGTCAAACTCCCAAGAGATGCTCAGATCCCTGGCTCCCACTTGCTAATGGTGGGGGGAGGGAGATGACATGTTTGATTCTCAGCCTGCACTCCCATAGGCGGCAGGCTGGTTGCTCCTATTCTCAGCGCTCTAAGCTCCAACATTGGGTGGACTTCAGGAAATGCTGTTGTTTCTTGCCCTGGGGTGACCAAGGCTTGCCAGACCACAGCCACTTACCAGGGAGGCTGGCTGGAAAGATAAGATCTTTAAATAGACACAAGCCAAGAAACTTCTACACACAGAGAACATCCCTGAAAGGCACAGCTTGCCTGGAGAGGCCTTGATAACATTGATAAAGCTTGCTACTACAAAAATTTACAAGGATTACCACAGAAAACAAAACAAAAACTTTTGAAATAGAAAACAACAAGATGCAGAAGCAAAATGCAACCTCAGATCTCCAGGTCACCAAGAACAAGTCCAGGAGACAAGGTAGAGCAAAATGGAATACACATACCTGAAATTTCTAAAATGATTGCAACCAAAGTAAAGAAACACATCTATGAGAATATAGAAGAAATCATATCAGAAATAACCTCTCAGGTAAAAAAAGAAATGTCAACATTCATAAAAGAATTGCTAGGCAAATCTAGAGAAAAGATAGATTAAAAAAATAGATGATGACAAGAAGAAGATGGAAATCATGAATGATCAATATGTGAAAGTAATACAATGCATGAAGTGGATTCAAATCTGGGGTATCTGGGGTCTAGGGATTTAGCTCAGTGATATAAACACCTGCCTGGCAAGTGATCCCCAGTACCCTCCCACCAAAAAAATAGATATCTGTGAAATTAAAAATTCCACTGAAAGTTGGAAAATGTACTTGGATAGATTTCAGACCTTGAAGACCAGATCACAGGTAACAGTCATGAAAGAAAAGATTTCTTGAAAATAACAAATAATTAGGAAATAATAATTCAACAACTTCAAGATGATGCAAAGAAAAATAATATAAATTTAACTGGTGTCAATGCAAAAGCAGCAGTCAACAAAAATCACATTAAAAAACTATTTGCAGAAGTAGTAGTAGAAAATTTCCCAAGCATCGGAAAAGAATCTGATGTGAGGGATACAGAACTCCAGTTAGCCATAACAAAATAAATCTATACTCAGACATATAGTATTTTTTCATTTTAAAAAGAATAAAACCAACCAAGATTAAAGCCAACCAAAACAAAATAGTGAAAGTGATACAGGACTTCAAGATAATAGGAAGTCAATAATGACTACCATAATGCCTCTTGTTATCTTTAAAACAGCCACCCATATCTTCAGACATAATAAGATAAAAACAAAACAATGAAAGTGATACAAGATTTTAAAACAAGATACTAGGGAATTAACAATGGCTACCACCTTCAGAAGGGAATCCCTATAGTTGCTACACTACATATTGTTGTCCTCCAAATATGCTCAGACTACTGGCTTTAGGCCTGCAAAGTCAATCAAATACCAAACATTACAAGCATTAAGTTGCTCTTTTCTATTAGAAGTAAAGCTTCTATGAACAATTTTTTGTGTGTGTAAGACCTAAGTTTTGATTTCTCTGAAATGCCTAGGACTGAGCCTGTTTAGTCAATAGTAAGTGTATGTTTTAATAAAACTGTGGTATGGGCCAGGGGTTTAGCTCAGTGGCTGAAGCACCTGCCTGGCAAGTGCGAGGTCATGAGTTTGATCCCTGGCACCAAAAAAAACCCCAAAACCTTGTGATACTATTTTCCATTGTTTACATCTACCAATCTATTCTATCAATCTGTGATAGATCCCATTTCTGTGCATCCTTTCCCTGCATTTGGTCTTGTTATTTTCATATGGATAGAACGATATCTCATTATGCTCTTAATTTGTGATTCCTTAATTACTAGGTGTTGAGCAACATTGCTGTGTTTATTTACCATCTATGAGTGTTCTGTAATTTACAATGGGAAGCTGCCCATAGACTCATTGTAAATAGACAATATTAAGTCAAAAACACATTAAATACATCTTTTTTTAAAAGGGGGTAAAATTAAATGCAACAAAACAGAACAGAACAGGACATAAGAAAGCATAAATTTCAAAGCTAGACAACCAGAGATCTTCACTATGTGTCATATTGTCTCTTGTTTTCTTCCAAATGGTTGTCCATATATTTGCATATGGAGAGCTCATACTAAATAACATAGCCAGTCTTTTCACAAGATGTGTAGTTCACTGGATCCCACTTGCTAAGTGGGGGAGGGACATGGGATAGGGGACAGGACGACATGAGAAGTCTGATTGTTAGCTCACTGGCCGGCAGGCTCACAGCCTCCACCCCCCGAGAGGGGAGGAGCTCCTTGTTCTCCCAGCCCCCCAAGCCAACTGCACAGTGCAGGTCCCAAGGCACCAGGGTCTCTGTCCTGTGGGCCTCTGAAAGTCTGCCACACTCACAGCCACTTCCCAGAGAGGGGAGGAGTTCCTTGTTCTTCCGGCACCCGGATTCAACTGCATGCTGCATGTCCCAAGGTGCCAGGGTATGTCTCCAGCAAGCCTCCAAAAGTCTGCCACACTCACCTGCTATTTCTTTTTGACGAATTGACCATTACATTTCCAAAGTTCTGAAATGGCCAACAGACCACAGAAAGAATTCTCTTTAGGCTCCTGTTTGAAACCAGCAGCTATAACAATCTGTTGGTCTGGCTTCAGGGCCATTGTAATACTATTTTTAAAACTTAGATATTCACCATATTTTTCAATTGTGCATCATATATCAGAATTCCCTTTCTCTTTATAAAGTTGAAGAATAGACCACTTGTATTTATATAAAATTTTTATTTATACAAAATAAATATTTTTTATTCATTAATCTATCAAAAACCATTTGCTTCTATAGCTGGCTTTTGTAAATAATGCTGTTATAAAAAGGACTGTACAAATGCTCACATAAAACATTTCTACCAGACCTTTTGTATACATAACCAGAGATGGAATTGCTGGTATTAAAAAAGAATTTTAATTTTGCTTTCTATAGTGGCTGTACCATTTTATATCCTAGTGTATTAGATGTATTCATTTGAATATGTGGAACCATTTCTGCATTCCTGGGTTGAATCTTACTTGATTGTGGAATATAATCTTCTTGATGTTTTGCTCCATTCTGATTACCAACATTTTGATGGTTTTTGCATCTATGTCCTTTAGGGAGATTGGCTGGTAGTTGTGTTTTTTGCTTCAGCCCTTGCCTGAAGTTGATCTCAGGATAATGCTTGCTATCAGGAATGTGTATGGGAGTATTGTTTCCCTTTCAAAAAAGAGTTTGAGGACTACTCACATTAGATCTCTAAATTTCTTGTAGAACTCAGAAGTGAATCCTTCTTTACTTGTGTTTTTATTTATTTATAATTTCTAGTTACATTTTTTATTTCATTGATTGATACTTGATTATGTATTTTTATTTCCTTTTGATTCAACTTTGATAATTCATATATATTTAGCTATCTCCATTTCTCCTGTGTTTTGCATCTTATGGGAGTGAAGTTTCCTGAAGTACATATTGATGATCTTCTGGATTTCCACAGGATCCATTATGTTTTCACCTTTTTCATTCATAATTGTATGAATTTGAGTCTTTTTTGTTTTTTGATAAAGTTGGCTAAAACTTTATAAATGTTATTTAATCTTTTGAAGAACCAATTCTTTGACTCATCAATCCTTTGTACTTTTTGTTTAGTCTCAATTGCATTAATTCCTGCTCTGATTTTATAACTTTTCCCCTTGTATGAGCTTTGGGCTTAACTTGTTCTGTTTCTAGAAATTTGATGTTCAAAATTAGGTTGTTTATTGGAACTCATTCAATTTCCCTGATATGAGAACTCACTGCCATTTATATCCTTTTGGAGACTGCTTTTATTGTGTACCATAAGCTTTAGGATGTTATGTTGGCATTGTCATTTAATTGTAGATACTGCTCAATTTCTTTGTTAATTTCATCTATGATCCATTCATTATCAGTGAGGTGATATTTAATTTTCATGTGTTATGGAGGTTTTGCAGTTTCTCTTGCCATTGATTTTCAGTTTTACTTCATTATGGTCTGACAATATGCATGGGATAATTTTAGTTCTTTTGTATTTATTTAAGCATATTTAAGCATTGTATGTGATGTATTTTTTAGAATGCCCCATGTGCCACTGGCAAAAATGTTGTCATGGTTTATGTCAGTGGCTCCTCCCCAAGTCTCATGCAATCATGGACACAGCTGAATCTAGCATTTGTGATTGGTTTGATGTCTCATGCTCAGATTGGTGGTATGAGTGGTATACCACCCAGGGGTGAAGCCAGCATACAGTGTAATGGCAGGAAGAAAGTGTGTTTTTTCTCTTTTGCTGTTTGTGCTTGTTGTTTGTGGCTGTCATGGACCACTGCCCCTCAGCCATGTCATTTTGTTGTGGAGCCAACTGATATGTGTTGTGGCTTGGCAGAAAGTTTGTCTACAATTTGCTCATTTCCAGAGACTGCCTGAGACTGAGATTAAGGGCAGTGGACTGATTAATCTGGCAGAAGAATTTTCACCGCAGTCTAATGTTGTATGAATTTTCAACACAGTCTAATGTTGAGGCAGCGGCATGGCTATTTTGGGAGCGTTTTAGCCAGACTTATATTGTGAATCAAGAGCAAAAAGCCCAGTGGGATTATTCAAAATGCTGTGAGTTTGACCAGAAATCTGTGGACTGTAAAGATAGTGCTGAGATCTTGACTGCTGAGAAGGAACAGGAAAATAAAACAGATGGCCTAAAGGCATCACAGGAAGATGTAATTGGTCTCCACACTTTGCAGCCACAAAACTGCAAAAGTGAAAGACTTTTCTTGGAAGAGAAAGCCTCAGCGCACCATGTTCCAGAATGCCAGTGGCAGCCACACCAAGATCCAGAATGGAGGCAGCATAGAGAATCTGTTCCTCAGAATCAGGTTCAGAGTGTTCAGCAATCCAGGCGCTCAATCCCTACAAACAAGAGAGAGAATATCTTGGCTACTGCTCCAAATGGCAGGACACCTTGGCATCATCCACATGGTGCTGGTTTTAGCTGCATACATAATGCAGTGGCTTTGAAATTAAAAAGGCTCCAACCCCAATTTCAAAAGGTCTGGGAGGTCAGGCAGTGCACCCCTGAAGGGCAGTGTGTGAAGCTGTGAGTGTGAAACCCAACATGCAATGGAGACCCCGGAAGTTTGGAAAAATCAGGAACATAGACCATCTAAGGGAAGATACAATGGGGAAGCAAAGCAAGCCCAAGATAGAAGCCATGGGATTGGTAACCACCAGAAGTGCCATAGGGGTGGAGTCACTCAAGCCTTTTGGAGCTTGCAGCCAGATTGTTTCAGATGCTGAGCATGGAACTCCGGGACTTAATGTTTGATCTGCTGGATTTTGGACTTGCTTTGGTTCCAATGCTTTGTGTTCCCACTTGCACCTTTTGTAATGGTAATGTTTATCTTTTTTTTTAATTTTTATTTGAAAGAGAATAAAACAAAAGAGGGCAGTACAGAGCATATCAGAACAGGACAACATAGGCAACACAGTACTTTACGTTAAGACAATTGGACATCAGCAATAGCTAACACCATGTCCCTTACTCTGCTATAGTTGACCATAGTTTCAAATACAATAATATCAAATATAACACAATAGTATAAAGCCATGCATAGAGTGAAAGAGTTACAGGGCTTTCTGAACCAAATAACACAAAATGATCAATGGGTACCATAATATCTCATTTTTGATAAAAAAAATTTTGTTTGAACTATCACACACATTCAAATTCCAATAAGACACAATGTGATAGTTAGAACCAATGGTAGTAGAACAAAAGAAGCATGGTAGGAATTCAAGAAGGATGATATTAAATCAGCAATAGCTGTCATAATGTTTTGTTTTCTTCAAAACAGCTGTTCATAGCATCACACATGATATAGTAAAACAAAACAGGATAAAACCATTCCAACTGATGATTGAAAACTTTGAAAGACTTCAAAACTTGGACATGAGGACTCATGCTTACCATAAAGTCTTATATACTCTTATCAAATCTCATATTAGGGAGACTATATGGTATTTACCCATGTGAGTTTGGTTTATTTCACTTAAGAGAATGGTCTCAAGTCATGTCCATTTATTTGTAAATATCTCGATGTGATCATTCTTTATAGTTGAGTAGTACTCCATTGTATAAAAATGCCACAACTTTTTATCCATTCCTCAGTTGATGGGCACTTAGGTTGTTTCCAAGATCTGGCTATTACAAACTGTGCTGCTATATACATGGGTGCACATAAATCACTGTGGTATGATGTTTTCAGATCTTCTGGGAATATGCCTAGAAGCAGAATACCTGGGTCAAATGGGAATTCCAAACCCAGGTATTTGAGGAATCTCAACACTGACTTCCACAGTGGTTGCACCAGTTTACACTCCCACCAACAGTGTAGAAGTGTTCCTTTTTCCCCACAGCCTCTCCAACACTTGTTGGTAGTGTTTTCTACTTGGCCGTTCTTTCAGGAGTGAGATGGAATCTCAGTGTGGTTTTAATTTGCATTTCTCTCATGAATAATGATGATGAACATTTTTCATGTATTTATTTGCCATTCATATTTCTTCATCTGAGAACTGTGTATACATTTCAGATGCCCATTTTTGTATTGGGTCTTTGAATTTCGAGGGTCTGATTTTTTTTAATACTTTATAAGTTCTAGACAGAAGTCCTTTGTCTGAGGCGCTGTCCATGAAGATGTTTTCCCAATTTATGGGTTTTCTTTTCACTCTGCTGGAAACCTCTTTTGACATGCAGAAACTCTTTAATAAGATGTGGTCCAAGTTATTGATTCTGGGAAGTACTTCCCGTGTACTTTGGTTCTTATTCATGAATTCTCTTCCTACACCTATATCTTTGAGGTTTTTACCTACTTTGTCTTGCAGCAGTTTTAGTGTTTCTGTTTTAATATTTAGATCTTTGATCCATTTATATTTTAGTTTAGTGTATGTTGATAGACATGGGTCTAGTTTTAGTCTTCTGCTTATGGACAGCCAATTTTTCCAGCACCATTTGTTAAAGAGACTGTCATTCTTCCAGCAAGCATGTTTGGCCTCTTTATCAAAGATAAGGGGGTTGAGTGAGTTTGCAGTTGTGGTTGTATCTTCCAATCTATTCCACTGATCCTCTGGTCTGTTTCTATTCCAGTATCATACTGACTTTATCACTGTAGCTTTGTAGTATAATTTCAAGTCAGGGATTGTGATGCCTCCTGCCTTGCCTTTGTTGCTTAGAATTGCCTTTGCTATTCTAGGTCTCTTCTGGTTCAGATGAATTTTAGGAGTGTTTTCTCTAGATCTATGAGGTATGTTAGTGGTATTTTGATTGGGATGGCATTGAATCTGTATAGTAATTTTGGGAGAATGGCCATTTTTACAATGTTTGTTCTTCCTATACATGAACAGGGGATGTCTTTCCATTTTCTGAGGTCCTCTTTGATTTCCTTTTTCAGGGTATTATAATTTTCCCTCTATAGCTCTTTTACTTCTTTCGTGAGATTTATTCCTAAGTATTTCATTTTTTTGGATGCTAGTGTAAAGGGTGTAGTTTCTCTTATTGCTCTCTCAGTACTTTTGTTGTTAGTGTATAGAAATGCTATTGATTTTTGTGTATTGACTTTGTATCCAGCTACCTTGCTGAATTTGTTAATTATATCTAGCAGTCTTTCAATAGAGTTTTGGGGGTCTTCTATGTAAAGTATCATGTCATCTGCAAATAATGATAATTTAACTTCCTCTTTTCCTATCTTT
>PVJX010016957.1:0-39214 GCA_004027295.1 Dolichotis patagonum
TTCCAAGACCCGGGAATGTGATAGAAGTGATCGCGGAGAGACGGTTGAACACAGGATTTTCAGCGTGTTACCTGGATTCAGTCTCTGACTGCGAGGAAGGGAAATGTTCTCACAGTAGGAACATACTTCATCTTCGTGGTTTTAGAAAGAAATCAAATCCAGAATGAGCCCACATTTTCAACATACACTTCAGTTTTCTATTAAGCACATATTCTGCTATTTCACGGCACATTTGAGATTCTAGGAGAAGCCAAAAACAGTATTGAATTCTATGAACCCCATATATATGTCTCCCTCTTCCTTCTACCTTTCCCACCATAGTCATCTGACTTAACTGCTACAATACATGAGTGACAAAACTGTTTCTTCAGAAACATGCTTGTGCCTCCTGCTCTGTGTTCCCCTATAGTCCAGGCTCTAAGGATGAAATTCTAGGACTCCCGCTCACTGAGAATGCTGCTTGCTTTCTTATCTGCTTCTCCAGGACTTTGCCTCTGTGGTCATCACAGCTCCTCTGTTCACCTTTTTCACAGCCTTGGTAACAGACCAACATCAAATAGGTCAAAGCAACTGCAGCCCTGCATGGATTCAGAACACCATGCAAAGCCCGAGATAACTGTGCCTTCTCGTGGTGATTCTTTTTGGCTACACAGCTAGGTAATCAGTTCTCACGCACCATCAAGTAAAGAAAAATAACTTAGACCAAAATACGAATGATGGAAACAGAAACCAGATGCTCCAACCCTGAAGCTCACTTCTGCTTTCTCTGAGGACATATTTTGTGAATGTAACTTTAATACAAAAATAAAGCAACATGTGCTAGTAGCTAATTGTATCGGGTCTTCCTTATTTTCCTTGCTGTTCTTAAGAAGCAAGTTGATTTGATAGTATGCAGAATTTCCTACAGTACATACCTGGAAAGTTGAAAAAGTATCTGTGTTTCATTAGCTTCTTAGATGTCTGTTGAATGTGTTCATATCTGTAACTTTCAGAAGGAAAACAAGTCAGTCTTGACCTAACATCTGTCTAAGACATTAACTACTTTATAAATTATGTGTTACTCAAAAAAGCATGTTGAGTTACACTCCTCAGACAAAGACGCAGCACTCTTCTTGAAAATTAGTGCACGGTATTTATATCAAATGGACTGAGCTGCACATTCACAGATGTTTTTCTTTTTGATCAGAGAGAAGATAGGAGGCAAGAGAAGGCTCCCAAAGGTGTGCAGAGTGAAACTTCATCAGCAAAATGTGATCTGACCTTACGCTTCTGCCCATATTCATTTCACACTCTACACACAGCACACAGGATCACTCTCCTGGACAAAGACCAGAAAAAAATCTCCACTCATCTCTGCACTACTGTATTTTATATTTTACTACATTTTTACCAGGCCAGCCAAAGTCCTGCATTGGAACCCAAGAAGCATAGCATCCTTAGACTCTGGTAAATCATAGGGTAAATCTTGCCAGTGAACTTAAACCCAGCAACTGCCTGGGAAAGAGAAATCCCTTGGAGAAGCCAAATGTGGTCAGTGCCCAGATTTGCCTTTGGGAGTAATGATTATGACTCGTCATTTCAATGAAGTTCACTCACTGTAAGATGCCACAGTAATTGTACTACTTCAAGATAAATGTTACTAAACAGAATAAAGACTGTGAACCTTGGGCTACATTTATCAAATGAGGATCTATGCTATAAAGTAAAATCACAAGGCTTTTTGAAATGCAGTACATAACCTAGATTTAACAAGTAATGAACACTGAATAAAGGGTTCTAAGATAGTGAGTCAAACGTTACCTCTTCCAGTTGAACTCCTGTGGCCTTGGTGAGCCACTTGTCCTCTGAATATTTTCTGCCTCACGCTTGGGATGATGGTATGTGCTTCCCAGGACTGGAGTGAGAATTCAGCAGATAATGAACCTGGAAACGACTGCATACAGTAAACCACTGGGGAATGCAGACAAATCCTAATTTATGTTAAAAATGAGTTCACTGAGAAAAAGTAGATACTAAGAAAAAATATAAAGTAAAGCAAAGCAAGGATAAATGACTCACATCCCACAATTCCAAATCAACTCTCCACCCATCCACATATCAAGTGATTCCAGTTAATTCACTCTATACTTGTATCCAAGCCTCATCCTCTGCCTTTTTAAAAAAATCAACTTAGTCCAGAATAACTTGAATCATTACTGTTTCCCTGAATAAGCAACTTTAGGACTCAACTCTAAAAGCCTGACATTTCATTTGTTGACATAGGAGCGTTTTCAAGACCATTAGAGCACTTATAAAAGCCCAAGTTTCCTTTTGGTTGATATATTGACAGTATAATGCATCCAGTGGTTTTGTTGTTTTTTTCTGCCCACAAATTTTACTTTCCTAAATCTGATATAGACTGGTCTCTGTTTATCTTTCAGGGGTTTTTGATAAAAAAGCAAAAAAATAAAAAAACAACAACTAAGCAACATACAAACAAAAAACCAGTATATGTTAAGAGAATGTTTATGAATTACAGTACTGTCACTGAGAAATGGAAAACCTCACATTTTTTCTATATAAAATGACCTATCTTTCTGCAAAATTGTGGAAAGGATAGGATGAAGCAAAGAGGAATGTTTTTAAAAGACTACCATTTTTTTATTATTTAGATTGGATCATACCTTATTCTGAAAGACTTACAGAAAAAAAAAAAGGATTCCTTGTCTGCTACTGAATTATACAAAATCTCCTCTTTAAAACTTCAAATGAATTTTCTAAACTTGCATTGGATTGCCTTGCTCCTTTGTGATTCAGATATGTCAGTGTAATATAATGTGATAAGTATTATAGTAGATATATGGCCAGTAAAATCTACCTCAAAACAGATAAAATATAGTCCTACTTTAGTCCAATCAAATAAATGCAGGATTAAGCCCACATTTCAAATTGCTGCCAACTTCTTATCTCTACAACAAAATTCTTCTGCCCCCTCCAGATGCTTTGGAAGCCAGAGACACTCACACAGTCCAAGTACAGGAGTCCAGCTTGTTCCACACCTAGCCAGCGCCTGAATTAGCCAATCTTGAACTGTAATTCATGTTTCAGGAAACTGAAACCGCTGTTGACAATGTGCCATACACATGTTGAATTGTTCATTCATTCACTTAGAAATATACATTGTTTGATGTTATATTCTAAGCACTAGTCTAGATACTGGAAATACAGCAGATAGGAAAATTAAACCATTTTTTGAATTATCTTTGCATTCCATTGGTAACAAGAACTTCTTAGCATGTATTCTGAACTTGGTCCTATACTTACACTGACTTAGTCACTTTTTCCTGTGAAGAAAATATTATTATTTCAATTTTCTGAGCAAGTTAAGTAAAACACAAAGAGGTTAAATAATTTGTCCAACATTCCATAGCTAGGAAAGGATTTATTCAGGATGTGAATTCGGATAGTTCAGTCGTAGAGCCTGGGGTTATGACCAATATATTTTTCTTCTGTATTATCAGCAAAATTCTATGTTTTGCTTTGAACTCAATTATTGAGGGATGTTAGTATGCCCTCCTGGACTTCCAAGGGAGTATCTGTCACTCCCCTAAAAGCCAAAAGAGAACAAGACCTGTTTCTCATTGTTCATTTCTAGTGGCACCAGACCTACCAGGAGCACTGGATCTCACTGATATGGGCTCCCATTATGTGGCTATTTTCTTCCTATATGTTCCTCACAGGCTTACTCTTCAAATCCTGCAAGCATAAAAGACTTTTAAAAATAAGGAACCCACATCACGAGTTAGTGTCAACATCCTGATTGATCCTAGAAAGTTCCATTCTACATAACACAAAATATACCTAACTTTATGTAATGTAAATTATCTTCATTTCCTCCAAGATAGTCTCTTATTAGTCATGCAGCAATTTTTCTTCACCATATAAACAAAACATTGATATTTTCTGGGGATATAAGCTAAACAGAAGTGAAATAGCAAATTGCAACTCCCCACAAAAAAATAAAAATTAAATTGTATCCATGAACAAAAATAGCCTTGAAAGGGTTCAAGATTTCAGTGAAGAAACTGCAGCCACATAATGGAACAAAAACTGGAGAACAACCAGAAAGAATCACTGGGATGATCGATTGGCACCCCTGAGACATCTAGAGATGGCAGAGAAGGAAGGGGCCTACCAGTATCCTCAATGTGACAAAAACACTCTCCAGGGTCCCTGGTAGTCTGATCTTCAGAGGACACTGACCAGTTTTACCAGTAATAGTCATGTCCACCAAAACCCACAAAGAGAAAAATGTTGCCTCCCCTTTACCTCCCTGGAGCCAGGGCGTCTTTCTACACAGACCTGTGCACTCTGGGCTCAGTTATACAGCTTCTCCATGCAGGTTGTCCATGCTTCAGATGCTGACTTACCAGCCATGCTATGTGCACCAGCCCTGCAGAGACCAGTCAGCATCTCGGAGCCCTGTCCTCCTGACTCAGGTCTGCTGTTGATCAGTTAGCACCTGCATGTCTCCTCAAAGCCACCACCTCCATGAGTTCATGCAGACCCTTGACCCCAGAACCAGCACTGCTCTGTTCACACGTGTGTTCCAGGTTTACGCTCTGTGCGTCCCCACAGGAACCTGTGCTGTAGCGTGTCTAGCTCAGGTCTTGGAGTAATGCTCATTTCATGCTTGCCTGTGCTGCAGACTCAAGTGGGTCTACAGCCAGATACACATGTTCTCTCCCTTCACCACAAGCACAAGCTGGACTCAGCATCCAGAGGAATCTGTCCAACAACAACTTTCTCTGTAGGAAAAGCAGAGGTTAGAACTCAACAGTCTTCATTATGTAGGACCCCAGCAACCCTGCTGTTACTGCAGACAGTGTTGGCCACTGCGTACTCCTAAAATCCTAAAATACTGCAACATTTCACTCTTATATTAGCCACTACACTTGCACCCTTGCACAGCAGTTCTTCTCTTCTTAAAACAGCATGAAGTCCGGAAGAGGTGACCGTGTCATCAAAAGCGTATACAACAAGACAAGACAGCAAGAAATCTCGAAAATTAAGTAAATATGTCTACTCCAAAAGCAAATGATGTTTTCCCTGTAACTATTAACCAAGACATGAATCCACTAACCACTAAAAAGTAAAGACAATTGTGTTTGGGAAACTTGGCAAACCACAGAAGGAAGAAAACACTGATAGTAAAATTTAACAAAAAAATCTGGTCAATGACAGGTAAACAGAATTATAAGTTCAACAGAAAAGCAGAAGTAAGACAGAAAAGGAAACAGTACAGCTTGGGAATCCAATGATCATTGATAGTAGATTTGATCAAGTGGAAGGAAAATATGTAAACTCGAAGACAGAGAATCAGAAAATATCCAGTCCAAGGAAAACAAACTTGAATAGAAAAGAAAAAAATTTACAGCACTTGGAAGACACATGAAGAGTATTAATTTTGCATTTTAGAATTTTAGGAGAAGAAAAAAGAGGGATTAAAATATTATTTACAGAAATAATGAATGAAAATTTCCCAAATCTGAGTAAAGATGTGAACATCCAGGTATATTCAATGAGTTGTTCAAACTAAAGAAGACATCAGTTACTTAAATATATTTAAATTAAACTCTTGAAGCCAAAAAAAGAATCTAGAAAAAAGCAGGAGTAAAGAAGTCCCTCACATACAAGAGAACCTCTATAGACTATTAACAGATTTCTAAGCAGAAGTGTTGCAAGCCAAAAGAATGGGATGATATTTTCAAAGTTCCTCGGGGGGGAAAAAAAAACAGAAAATAAGAATACTATGCCCAGAAAAATATGTTCTATAGGAATGAAGGAGGAAATAAGGCTTCACTGGACAAACAAAAGAAAAACTCTATTGTAATAGTGATTGTAACTCTTGTGTATCTTTATTATGTAGGTTAAAAAATAACACTATTAAAAATAACAAGCATAATTACATGCTAAAGGATACAGAATATAAAAAGATGCAAATCATACTGAAATTACAAAATGCGGTGAGGGTAGAATAAAAAGGTAGTTTTGTATACAATTGACATTAAATTTTTGCCAGTGTAAAATAGGATATTATGGCTATATGTGTTATATTCAAGTCTTATGATAAATATAGAGTCAAAGTATCTAATAAATATTAAAAGAAAAACAAAATGAATCTAAACATACTACTTCAAAAACTAAAAATCAAATCACAAAGAAAGACTAAAAAGAAGAGAATGCCTGGCAAGTGCAAGGTCATGAGTTCAATCCCCAGTACCAAAAAATAAATAAATAAATAAATAAATAAATAAATAAATAAACTAGAGAAGAAGAAACTAATAAAAGGCTTACAAAATAGATAAAAGGCAACTTTTAAAATGTTCAGAGTGAGCCTTATCTATAAGTAATTACCTCTAGTGTAAATGAACTAAATTCCCAAATTAAAAGACATATGGAGGAATCAACTGCATCCTGTGTCTACACTATTCACTTGTTTACATGTGATCAACTTGTCTTCAGCAAAAGTGTCAAGAATACACAATGGGGAAAGTGTGACCTCTTCAATAGGTGAAATTAGAAAAATTGGATTGCCATATGCAGAACAATGAAATTGGAATTTTATACCATGAACAAAATCAATCCAAAATGGATTAAAGATTTAAATATAAATCCTGAAATCATAAAACTCCTAGAACTAAACCGAGACATTTGGTATTGGCAATTATTATATGGGTATGACTTCTAAAACACAGGCAAAATAAAAGAAAACAGAAACAAATAGATGATGCAACAAACTGAAATTTTCTGCATAACAAAGGAAACAGCCAGTGAGAGATGTACACAGAATGGAAGAAAATATTTACAAGTTATATTTCCTACATGGGGTTTATATTCAAAATATATAAGGAACTTATTTAACTCAGTAATCAAACAACAACACAAAATAAAAAAGCAGCATGGAATCTGAATAAATAGGAAGGCATACAAGTGGCCTAACAGGTATGTGAAAATACACTCAATATCAACAGTCATCAGAAAAATGCAAATTCAAATCACAATGAGCCATTAATTTATATCTATAAGAACATTTATTTTCAAAAAGTCAAAACATGATAAATGATGACAAAGATACAGGAAAAGTGAATCTTTGTACATTGTGGAAGGGAATGTAAGTTGCTATGTATATGGTAAACAATATGAAGTTTCTTCAAAAAGGTTTTGAAATGCTTCTACCATATAGTTCAGCAATTCCAATGCTGGATATGCATCCAGAGGAAATAAAAGTAGTTCTAGAATATCCCTAATGTTCATTTCAGCATCATTGTTTACAATTGCTAAAATATGGGAATAACCTAAGTATATGTGGATGTCTAACCAATACATTGGAATATTAAAAAAGAAGAAAATTCTGTCATTTGCAAATGTATTAATCTGATTCAAGATAGTTTGATAATTAAAATAAGCCAGAAATAGACAAATATACTTTTTCACTTATATGTAGAATCTAAAACATCAAGTCATAGGGTGAAATAATAGAAGAATGATTGTCAGAAGCCTGATGGTGGGAGGTGTGGAGGAGATATTGGCCAAAGCATTCAGTCTTTCAGGTAGAGGATGAATAAATCTTAGAGACCTGACATAAAACATAGTAGCTATAGTTCATTGTAATAATGTATGATGTACATGAATTTCACTAAGATAGTCGATCTTACGTATCTTGAGATGAAAATTAGGTTGTTCAAGGAAATTATTTCACAGAGTGTATATATACAGTATTGGACACCTTGAATATATACAACTTTTATTTGCCAATTACACCTAAGTACAGCTGGAAATCACTTCAGTTTTGTGCTTCAGTTTGTGTTTCAGTTTATAAAGTTTTGTGCAATATAATGCAATATGGGTTAAAGTAGACCTTATCATCAAAATGAAGTTTGTTTGGAAAGAAAAACTTGATCTTGGACTGGACCAATAAGCAAGAGAGAACAATAGAAGAATGAGCTTGAATCAGTTGAGTTGTCTCATTTTGTTAAGAATCTGAGGAAACTTCCTCCTATCTGTTTTTGCAGCACTATGCCTATGTCTCTACTATGGAATCTATGGCAGGTATGTGATGAAGTTATGTCTGTTTCATACAGTGTACTCTCAGATCTTGCAGCAAAGATTGCACTTTTACTCTACTTGGAGCAATGTTGTGCACACAGGAAGGCATTAAATATTTGGGCTAAAGGATAGTTAAGTGGATAGTGCTAGGAAATACAGTTTGGAAGGAGATAAAAAAGATTAGTAGGTAGTAATTGGACTGAATATGAAAGACTGAAGAGTTTTGAAGTACACTACAGCAAGAGTGTGTGTTTTCTTGACCAGTGGTTTTTCCAGGTTTTGTTTTTGGAGTTCTGGGGTTGCTTCAGTCCCTTTTAGATTATTCATGTGGTCAAAGCTATATTTATAATAACACTACAACATTATTTTCATTTATTACTTTGATTCTTTCAAAGATATTCAATGAGGTTGCTCAGAAACTACATCTCATGCACTAACATCATTATTTTGAAGGAAAATAAATGTGTATTTGTATGCCTTTGGTTTTGCTCAAGGTTGAATTGCTAAACAGTAAATAGAGAAAAATATAACCCACAATAACAAAAGTTCCTTGAGATCCTCAATTATTCTGAAGAATATTAAAGTTTTCTGCAACCAAAAAGTTTGAGAATTATTACTCTAAGCCATCAAATTTTTGAAATGGAATAGTAGTATAATTTTATCAGCACTATTCTGCTATGTATTCTTAATGCTGTAAGGTAATGATCTCTTACGTTCTAAAAACACCATTATGCATATGTTCATGTCTTTATGCAGTATTGTTCCATTTTACATGTTTTCAATTAAAATTCTATATTGTAATTCTAGATACAACTTCAAAATACTGTCTAAGCCCATAAACTCAAATCCAGTAAACATTTCACTATAAGTTTGCTCTATTTGGCTTTCATAAAATAATAAAATTTCCCCATTTGGGTTGTGACTCTGGGTGAAGAAAGAGATTATCTGGTATGCATACGAAACCCCATATTTTCTGTGATGGAAGAAGATGCTGGCTGGTGATGTGTTTTATATAAAACCTGCTGCCTATACTATGTCATTTATAGTCTCTACCATCTGGTCAGAATGAATTTAAAATATGTTTAACGGTTTAGTTATTCCAAAGTGCTTTATGCCCTCTGGTGCCCATTTGAAACCTTAGTCTTTCTTTGATAAACTGTATTACTTCAAAAACTTTTATGTTTCTTTTACTTTGAATAAGAAAATTCTAATTTTGAGTGCTGTGATATTTTGGCTTGAGTTTGGGAACTTCTTAACCTGATAACAATAGGGTGCTTGTATATGCAATATTCATTTTCTAAATTCATTTTCACCTCACTTGGATACTTTTAATTTTCTATTTTCTCTTAATATGTAAGTCAAAGATGCCTTCCCAGTCGGTAACAAACTGAGGACATAGGAGACACCCTATTGTGCACATTTTCAAAATGAAGACAGAGTTTATTATCAATTTTTCTAGTTTAACTTGCAGTATTTCTCCAAAAAATGTACCAAATACTACTGTATTATATTTGTGCACTATCTCTTAATATTTATATATAACAATTACATTATCTAGGATAATTATTATAATCATGTGGTCATGATTGAAGTACTGACTTAGAATCGTCTTTATGTTTCTGGGCTCAGTAGAGATACCAGTATTTACCATGTGCTCATACTAGCATTTATTATTGTTTTCTATTAACTATAAAATACTCTCAATGACTTTATGAAATGGACTCAACTATTCACAAATACATTATCTAAAAATGTAGTTCCTGAAGTTTTCAATGGACAAAAAATAAAAAGAAAAGAATCAGTGTTGTCCCTTTCTTTAATTCTCTTACCAGTGTCACTTTCCACATACATGAAAACTAACTATACACCAAAAAGTAGTTTTGTTCTAAAACTCTTTCTGATAGGAATTAAATTCATAATCATTCCTCATAGAGCCATGACATTCCTTGGAATTATTCATTTTTAATTAAGCAATTGTCTGCTTCATGCTCTTTGAGTTCAGTACTTGCAATAAAATCTAAGTCAAGAATTTTGACTCAGTCTCTCTCATTCTTTCTTTGGATGTGTTTCCTTAATATTGATATAAAAAGAAGATAGGCACCAAATTAAAACTGTGATAATTTAGCTCTTGACCTCGAGGAGTCCCTATGCTCATTGTGGGGTATATCTACAGACTTGCACAGAGTTATCTCTGTACGGAAGGAGAGTTCCACAGTGGACAAATCCTATGACGAATGCAACAATATGCAGAAGAAACTCCAGAATTATTTTTGAGAGTCAAAGTATCTCCTTTAATTTTTCCTTGTTTGATTATCTAAAAATCTTTTAATTCAGGTTTTGATAAGGACAAAGACATATTCCATCACATCAAACCACACCTCAGGATGCCGAGTGGCTGTTTGGGTTGATCTCTTGCTATCACTCCATGGCATCTGGGCAAGATTCTGTTTTTATACACAGAGAGGAGGAGCTGTGGTTATGAAGAGCATTATTACTCCAGTGATTTGTTGAATCATTTCTCATGTAGTTAGTAACTGATAGATGTTACTGATCCATCAAAAGGGATTAAGGGGACATTTCATAGCACATGTGTGGTCTCCATCCTTTCTTTTTAACAAGATCTTAACATTAAAGCACTAGAATCATTGTGTGTGTATGTGTATTTGTACCAGAGAGAGAGCAAGAGAGAGAGGCAAGATAGAAACAGACTAGGAAGCACAAAAGGAATATGTGAGCTGCTGGAATAAGGGATTATAGGCAAAAGTATGACAAACACTGCCACTGATTATACAGATTTACTCTTTTCCAACTTGTAGATTGATCCCAGGACCTTCTCACCAATCTACATCCCAGGTTCTTTTTATTGTTTTTGTTTTGAGACAGGATCTTACTAGGTTACTAAGTTGCCCAGGCTGGGCTCAAACGTGCTTTCCTCCTAGTTCAGCCTCTCCGAGTGCTGGGATTAGAGATGTGTGCCATCACACCTGCGACTTTCACAAACACCATGTAATCTTAGAGTCTAAAGGAAAGCTCTGTGAAGAGACTTAGTGAGAGAGACGTTTATTATTTAAAAGAGAAAACCAGGTAGGGCGAGAACTGAGTTTCATCATCAAACTGCTGTTGAGGCAGAGACTAGTGCCAAGGTTTCTTTTATCCTTACTTTGCAATAGGTATTGGAGAATGAAAATACAATGTCACTTTTTAGAACAAATATTGAAGAATAAAATATTTGGAGTTTTGTCCAATGCTGTGGAAATTTCCAGAAATAAAACTAGGGCTTCAGATCTTCTGAAGTAGAAGAATCTGAATCTGAATTTTTGGTTTTAAAGCAATTGTAAATTCATCACAAAATTGAGCAGAAACTATAGAGTTCCCACAAGCCCTCTACCCCCACATATGTTCAGCTCCATGACTGTTTATATCTGACACCCATGCGGGTAGCCTTGTTACAATCAATGAACCTATACTGACACAGCGGTATGAACCAAGGTCTACAGTTTACAATAGCGTTCTGTCTTGGTGATGCATATTTTGTGGGTTTTAACGGTTGTACAGTGACATATATCAAACATTATTGTATCTTACAGAATCATTTCATCACACAAAGTGTCCTATGCTTCACCTATTGGTCCCTCCCTCCTGTAAGCTCCTGATAACCAGTTATTTTACTGATTCCATAAATACCTTGTATTATACAGTGTGTAACATATACAGTTTTTACACTCTGTAATGTACACTATCTGTGATCATACACTTAGTAACAACATTTAAAATTCCCCGTTGTCTTTTCATGGCTTGGTAGCTCATTTCTTCTGTCCTATTGACGTGCCACCATGTATCCATTCACCTGAACAAAACTTATTGTAGCACTAAATGCAAGTTTTCTGTGGGGACATAAATTTTCAGACTATCTAGGTAGCAACTAAGGCATGCAAGTGGTGGGTGACAGTGTTTTTAGATTTTTAAGAAACTGTTTAAGTGTCTTCCAATGAGGCTGTGTCATTTTGCATTCCTGTAAACAATGAACGTCAGTTTCTGTTGCTCCTGTCCTTACTGGAGTTTGGTATTGTTAGCAGTGATTTGGCCTTTGGCCATACTTGCAGGTGCTGCAGAAGTGTTTCACTGTTGCTTTAACTTGCAGTTCCCATCACGATGTGTGACACTGAGCATGTTTCCCTAGGTTTATTTGTCATGTACAGTTTCTCAGTACTATATATATTCATATCCTTCTGCCTATTTTTCAATGGAATTATTCATTCTCTTCTTGAATGTTAGGATGTGCGTGTGTGTGTGTGTGTGTGTGTGTGTGTATTTCAATAGATGTCCTTTCTCAGGCCATAAGTCCAGACTGGGAGACAGAAGATGATTATATGGTCAATTGATTGACAAAAGAAGACAAAATTTCAAGTGACTTCTATTATAAAATTTCTAGGGGTCCAGTGCTGTGGGGAATGTTGACTTATTTTTTCTACAATGAGATGAGTTTCTGCATCCAGTCTCTTTTAAAACTAAGTGTAGCATGGTGCCCCCACGTGCTTTTTTAGCTTTCAGAGACATGTTCTTCATTCTGATGTACTAGCTTGTCCCATTTGCTGAATTACTCAGAGACCTCCAGTTTTGAGTAGAGCCAAGAAAGAGAGAAAACTCTACAACAGCCACAGACTGCCATGCAAGCTGATATGCTATGTGGTCTACAAAACTCAGGAAACCCAAAAGTGGTTTGAGAGCTAGTGGCAAAAATTGGGATGATGTTCAGACCTTTGACAGGCTCCTTGGGATGAATCATAGTTCAGATTCTTGGAAATCTGTGATAGGGCCTTGTTATTGTCTTGAGAAACAGCTTTTGGTTTTTCAGTTATGCCCTGTAGAAACGAAATACTTCACTATGTGCCACCTAATTACCATGTGGCCTAAACTCCATTCAAAAAGCTGGACACACATGGCAGCAGTCCATCGTCCAGTGGAAGTAGAATTTATGAAATAGTGCTCAGTGTACCCTGAAGGGAGCATAAGTTACATGAAATGCCCCGAATGCCCATGGTTTCTACTTCTACATTTTTCTCCCAGTCTCCACCTATGGCTTGATAAGAATTTTTTCACAATAAATTGAGGAAGAGAAATCTCAACACTACATTCCAGAAGGTGTTATGTAATATGAAGGTACCACCTGAAATGTGGAACATTACTACTCCTTTCTGGGCCATCTCTGAAGGGTGGCGGTGAGGACAAACTCTCCTAAGGGAATTACACTGAACAGTCCACCTGTCAAAGGAGAAATGGCCCAAGTATACAACTTGATACTGATGGCTGTGGTCAATAGTTTTTCTGCATGGTTAGGGACTTTGAGGGCACATAATTTTTAAAAAATGGTAATAGGGATGTCTAGGGACAGACATTTGAGTGAGAAATGATGATATTTATGTCCTCTATGAACGGTCATCAGAGGAGGGTTTTAAAGTCAAGTGGATAGGATGACTTCTTTTGTAGAGACCAATAGGATCTTTCCAAGGACACTGCCTGCTGCGTTTGTGAGCAAAGTGGCCATGTTAACAGTGATGGAGGGTATGCACTGGCTCAGCAACAAGGACTTCAACTCACCCAGAACAGCCACTGTTGAACACCTTTTCTGCCAGCAGCAGAGACTCAGATTAAGTCTCTAGGACACTACTATTCTCCAGAATGGCCAATCAGTTACCTGATAGCAGATTAATAATATTCCATCATTGAATTATTCTTACAGGAATAGACACTTGTGTGGATATGGATTTGCCTTCATAGGATGCCACATTCATGTCAAAACTACCACCCATGTCAGTGATGCCAAACCGCTCATAGTTTTCAGTACCCACTGTAGCACACATGTTATAGCTTCACCACAATGATATACTATAGCCATCAGCTTGATATTCCATATATCATTGTTTCTAGTCAAAGAACTTGCTTCACTTCACTGCAAATAAAGTGTGGCAGTGGTCTCATGCACGTGAAATTCACCTGTCTTCCACGAGCTCTACCATCCAGCCAAAATCCGAGGGTCCAAGAGTAAAGTATGGAATTGGGAATGATATAACTCATTATTGCCCTTTAAGATCCAGTGGGAAATGTTGCCTCATCTTTACAACTACATGTTCTCATAAATTAAAGGACTTAGTTCCACTGAGAGGAATGCTGCAACCATGAGACACCACGGTGATCTGGAAGCTCCAACTGCACAGCCACCTTGGGCTCACTGTTCCTCTGAATCAAAAGGTAAGGAATGGAGTAAATGTTCTGGCTCAGGAATTCATCTTGATAACAAGGGGCAATTGCGAGTTACTCTTCAATGAGTGTAAGGAAAGATATGTCTGAAATACAAGAGATCTCATAGAGTATCATTAACAACTAACAGGCCATGTGATTAAATTTAAAGGAAACTTGTAACAACCCAATGTGAGCAAGACTCCTACTGTTCCAGACTGCTAAAGAATGAAGATTTTAGTTACCCGTGCCAGGTAAACAACACAATTAGCTGAAGCTGTTGTTGAAGACAATGGAAGTGGAGTACAGGCTGGTGAATACTTGCTACAAACATGATACAGAATACGAAGGCTGTAATTTCATAGATACCTTTCTTACCTTGTTATGAATGTTTGTAAGTGTGAATATATACATGTGTATAACAACACATCTATTAACCCAGTATCTTTGCTTTCTTGCTTCTTTTGTTCCCTATCTCATAAGATATATTAACTTTACACTATAATAGTTAACTTTTTGAAAGAATAGAATTTGTAGTGTTTCTTTTTTATAAGAATCTTTTTTATATGTCCTGTACTCTGAGTAATTACTTTGGAGATGATGATACACAATATAATAACATATTTCTGTTATTACTTGATTAAAAATTTTTTATAAAATAAAAAATAATAGTTGCTAACAATATAGCATAGTATGTGATTTATAGCTACCAAGGGGAAGAATGAATTTTGGAAGGATTTTGCATCTGCTCTGAGGAAAGGATTAGCATATTTGCAATTGTATGCAAGATAATTGTGTCATAGTAAATGAAAGCATATCCTTGTCATTATCTTTATTTGAAGACCATGTGCAGTTTAAAGAGATAAATATTGGTGCCAAATTAACACACAGTGGACTGTGATGGCGCCTTTTATGTGTCACCTTAGGTGAGGCTGTGGTACTTAAGTCACATTAGTCTAGATGTTGCTCTGAAAGTATTTTTTGGATGTGACTAATATTTCAACCAGTAGGTTTTGGATAAACTAGATTGCCCTCAATAATGTGAGTGTGCCTTATTTAAACTACTAAGGCCTTGAAAGAAAGACTGAGGTCGCCGTTGGCAGAGTGTGGGGGAGGAGAGCAAGAAGTCAACAAGAAGCTAAGGCCTCCTGTGAGTCGGTACCATGTGCAAACTGACGGGGGAGAGCCAAATGCCAGCCCCTTCCAGAATGTGGACAGGGAGACAAGAAGAGCCAACATTCCCCCACTGTCCTCAGTAAGTGACCAGCTGATCTAGAGAAACACGGGTTGTGATGATAGCTAATGAGGTAAAATACAACTTAATTGTCATGGTTTATGTCAGTGGTCCCCAGGCCTCATGTATTTGCATTGTGCATTTGTGATTGGTTCATTGTCTAGTGCTTGGATTGGTGGTGTTGGTGCTACACCCTCATAAGGGGTGCAGCCAGGAAGTGATGTAATGGCAGAAAGAAGGTGTGTCTCTCTTTTGCCGGTTTCCGCTTGCGGTTTTGCAGCCGCCATAAACTGCGCCCCCACTATGCTACACTGCCTTGGAGCCAACTGAGTATGGACTGAAACCTCCAAAATGGAAGAAATAAACCTTTCCTTTCCCAACTTTGGGCATCAGGTATTTTGTCTCAGCGATGAGTAAAAAGTAACTAAGACATTACTGTTTGTAGTATTTAGTGTTTCACTGACTTTGCAGGCCTAAAACCAGTAGTCTGAGCATCTATGCAGAGGATAACAATACACAATGTAACATTTATGGGAGAATCTCCTTCTCGTGGTGATGGTCATTGTTAATTCCCTATTATCTTGTTTCAGAATCCTGTATCATTCTCATTGTTTTGTTTGGTTCAGCTTTATTCTATTTTATATTGTTTGATTTTGTTGTATGTGATGGCATGGGCAGCTATTTCAAAGATAACAAGATGTATTATGGTAGCCATTTTAGATTTACTATTATCTTGTTTTGAAATCCTCTATAGCATTCCTTGTTTTTTTTTTTTTATTGGTTCTATTCTATTTCTGTTTTGTTTGATTTTACTATGTCTGAAAATATGGGCAGCTATTTGAAGACAATAAGAAGTATGATGAGAACCATTGTCAATTTCCTTTTGCCTTGTTTTGAAATTCTGTGTTACTTATATTGTGTTCTTTTGATTGACTTTATTCCGTTTTATTTTGCTTGGTTTTATTCTCTCTAAAATAAAGTTTTAAGAAAGGCTAAGGTCTCCCATGGAAGAAGGAATTTTGTCTATAGAGATCCTTCAGAGTCAATCCTTGTTGGGTCTCCAGTTACTTCCTATAAAGAAACGGTAACCCTTATATATGGATAGTTATTAGATAGGTGGTAGTTAAGTTGGCAGACAGGTAGAAAAATACATACTTATTTGTATTAACTGTTCTTGGAGATGTTTTGATTGATTGTGTTTTTCATGGCACCAAAATTTGTGAGCACAGAATTGTTCATGAAATTCTTTTAATACTTTTTTGATATCCATGTGATTAACAGTGATGGAAATTTTTTTTATTTGTGATATTAGTAATTTTTGTCTCTTTTTTCTTATTTAGGCTAGCTAGACATTTGTGAATTTTATTAATTTTTTTGCAAGGAACAAACTCAGCATTTTGTGGACTTCTATTGAAATTGACTTGTGTTTTCAATTTCTTCTCTATTTTTATTTTTCTTCTATTTAGTTTGAATGAAATTTACTGTTAGTTTTCTAATTATCTAAGGTGAATGTTTGATTGATTATCTTTCTACCTTTCTAATACTTATGTACTCCTACTATAAACTTCCTTCTAAATCATACCTTTCCTATATCTAATAAATACAATGTGTGGTATTTTTATTTGAACTGTGTCTGAAATTTTAAAAATGTTCTCAAAAGTTCTTTGACGCATCGCTTATACAGGTGTGCTATTTAATTCTCAATTATGTTGGTATTTTCCTGCTACTTTTTTGTTAATTTCTGGTTTAATTTCATTGTGGTCCAAGAGCAGACATTGACTTCTATTCTTTTAAATTTATTAAGGTGTGATTTATGACCTAGAATGCAGACTAACTTATTGCACTCCCCAGTGATCTTCAGAAGAATGGCTTTTTGTATGAAACTCTGTTGGCTAACAGTGTTGCCTATTTCAACTACATCCTTACTGTTTGTCTGTCTCTTTGTTCATGGAGAGGCATCAAACTTAGCAACTGTAAGTTGGATTTATCAATGACTTCTTTTCCTATAAGTTTTTCTTTTGTGTAGTTTGATGCTTTATGTTACCTTTATGGATGTTGTGAGTTGCTATGTGTTCTTGGAGAATTGGCTTGTAAAGGGCATATGTAATGCCCTTATTTAACCTGGATAATTTCCCTCACTGCGTGGTTTGCATTCTCTAAAACTAATCCACATTTATTTTGATTATTGTGAAGATAGATAGATAGATAGACACATATATAAAATTGATTAGCTGTAGACTACATGTTTGTGAGTTATGCTTTTTGTCCACTCTAATAATACCTTTCTTTAACTGGTAAATTTTCACTATTGATTTTTGAAGTAACTATTGATATATTTGTATTAATATCTAGTATATTCATTAGTTTTCTTCTCATGGTTGTTTTTGGCTTCTATTCTTGTTTTCCACTTCTTCGTGCCTCCTGTGGTTTTGACCGAGTGTGTTATATTACCTTATTTCTCTCTTCTAGTGTGTCAGTTATATCTATTTTTTTAAACTTATATTAGTGGTTGGCCTAGAGTTCAAATATAAATTTAAAACTAACCTGATTTACTTTCAAGTAAAACTATATCATTACACAGAAACTTCAGGTACCTTATAATAAAATATTCTGAATTCCTCCCTCACATTTTTATACCATTGCTGCCATTCATAACCCCTATTTACAACCCATAATGACCAGCTATACTACTGCTATTATTCAACTAAGAGATAAATTTATAAATAAAATATAGTTTACTTTATCTTCATTAGCCCTTTTAGATTAATTTCCTTTTCTTTGAGCAGACTGATATTCTAACCTGCATAATTTTCCTATCTTCCCCCCAAAAATTTTTACAGCTCTTGCAAAGTACATGCATTATTGGAAAATTCCATCAATTTTTGTTTGAAAAAGTCTTTATTTCTTTTTCATTGTAGTTTTTTGTTCTTTGTTTGCTTTTGAACATATTTTTGTTTTAGTTTTTTCAGTACTGAGTATTGTACCCATGGCCTAGCACACGCTAGGCAAGCACTCTGGTCTCCAATGCTGAGCTATATCTGCAGCCTAAACTTCTCCTTCATTTTTTAAGATCAATTTTGTAGGGTACATAATTATAAATGGTTTTTCTTTTTCTCTTTCTCTCTCTTTCTTTTTTTTTAGCAATTTGTATATTTTGTTCCATTCTTTCTTTGCTTTCATAATTTCTGAAAAGGAATTTGATACAATTTTTAAACTTTCTTTTTCCTAGATGTTTATGGCCTTTGACTTTTTCAATACTTCAGTGATTTCCTACCATTTTAATATTGTATGCCTATGTGCACTCTTTTTGGAGGCAGGACGAGTTGTTTTTAATTCTTCTCATGTTCTCAGAGCTTCCTGGATCTTTGATTTGCTCCTTGATATCAATTTCAGAAAATTCTCTGTCATTGTTTCTTCAAATATTTCTTGTGTTCCTTTCTCCTCTTTTTTTCCTTTTAATATTCAGATTAAGTGTATGTTGTTAGCCACAATTTTTGAGATATTTTGCTCAGTTTATCTTCTGTCTTTTTCCTCATGGTCTTCAATTCGGAAAGATTTTAGCCAAAATATTTCTTAAAATTCACTGATTTTTTTTTCCCCCTGAACCATATCTAGTCTACTAAGGAACTCATTAATGACATGATTTATTTCTGATGCTGTGTTTTTAAAATTTTGGCATTTGTAATTGTTTCATAGTATTTTCTTCTTTCTGCCTTATGCAACTCAACTGTTCTTGTACGTTGCCCTCTTTCTTATATTAGACACTTCAGGATATTAATCATAATTATTTTAAATTTTTGTTTAATAATTCTAACATATTCGCTATGATGAGTCTAGTTCTGGTATTTTTTTCTCTCTTCAACCTGTGTTTTTACCATGTAGTATAATAGTAACATTTTCTCAAAACTGGGAAAAATATGCTGCAGTATATAGGCCTTAGTGATGTGTTGGTGTCATATGGGGGAGAAGATGCTTCTGTGATTCTTGGAATTAGCCTTTCCCTCAGCCCGCATACCTGGAGTATGATTTTAAAAGTACTTCGCATTTCCTGTTTCAATTCTATGAGACGCAAGGGTCCTTCGGAGTTGACGCTGGATGGTTTTATTCCTCTACATGAAAGGTCGGAGAAGAGTGGAGAAGACCATTTCCCTTTTTCCGTATGAGGGCTGCATCATACTATAGTTGATTGTACCCCTTCTTCAGTGTCCATCACGTGTTGTTACAATCACAATATTTTCATAAATCACTCTTCCTATTCTTGTTAAAGCTTTTCTGGGTATATTTCAAAAGTGTTACTTATCTCCAAATGCAAGCAACCTGAGGGTATTTTTCTCTGGTCTTTAGTGTGAGATCTACTACATAAATTGAAGCAAGGCTCTCCATAACCTAGGATAGAATATGTTTCAAGTTTCAATTATGAAATGATTCTCCTGAATCTTCTCAGTTTGGGGTGAAAATATGTAGAAACCTTTAAGTGGGGACAATGCATTACTTATACCTGGACTCTGATTCACATAATATGTAATAATTCCTCTGAAAATTAAATATGAGTGTGATAATAATTGTTTGTCAAAACTGTAAGAATTGCTTTTTACAATTCAAAAAAAATGCTCAATATAATTTCTTCACTCTTGTTAGAGAAATCAAGAATCACATGGATCCTCCTTTCAATGTTCTGCATGTATTTGTGGAGGTTGTAGATCTCCAGCTGAAGAATTCTTTGAATAAAACAGCTATATGACCAGCAGTTAGGTAGTGGTTGACATATGAACCTGTATTAATCTATCTTACATTGCTTTAACTCAGTACTTAAGGCTGGGCACTTCGCAAAGAAAAGAGGGTTACTTGGCTGATAATTCTAGTGGCTGAAGGCTCCAAAAAAAGCACGGCACTTATGTCCTGGCTATGTCACAGAATAGCTGATAGTTTAGGGTGGAAATGTGAGCAAAAGAGAGACATCATGTGGTCATACAGGAAGGCAGATGGACACAGGGCCCAGGTTCGTTCTTTTGTAACAACCCTTCGTCATGGGAACTAAATCACTGTACAAAAACAGCATTAACCTGTTCTTTGGGCAACGTTACCAATAACCTAACCACCTTCCATTTGGCTCCACCTCTTAAAGCCTCCATACCTCTTAATATTGCCAGATTCGGGACCAAGTGCCCAGTAACCTTGAGGAACAGACCATATCTAGATCATAGCAAGCACTGATTTTATTGAGGAAGAAATCAGAATACTACAAAGTGTACTAATATTTTAGGGTTAAAATTAATATTAAGATTGTAAATTAGATCAGCTAATAAGTCTCTCTTCTCTATGTCTATTTCAATTTTTCCTTCATTTTCTTCTTTTCTTGTTTATAACTAATCCAAAATTCTCTATGAACCTTTATTATTCAGTTTAACAAAGGAGAAAAATAGAACTACTAATTTCTAGTTTTAATTCTAAATTTAATGTGATTCAGAATCACAGGTCAGGTATATAGCTCAATGGCATTAGCACCTGTCTGGCAAGTGCAAGGTCAAGTTTGAATCCCAGCACAAATTTAAACAACCTTAGGTCAATGCTTATACTTATTTTTCCAGAGTTCCCCTTACTCCCATTACTCCTCTTCATTGAATAAACTGTGCAAGGACAGCATGGCCTCCATTTGGGGAGGAATGTCATTCAATATGACTCTTGCTTCTGGGCTGAATGGTGACTGCACAGGTGGCTGTTACTCCAGAGATCCCTGCAGAAGACCCAAGAAAGCCTATGATGATACCCTTCTCACCTCTGTCAGGGACAAATGGCCTCCAGCCTCTACCAGCCTTCTCAGTATTGTCTCCATCAATGAGGCAGAACTTGCACAAGTTTGGTTTGGTTTGGTTTGGTTTGGTTTGGTTTGGATTGGTTTGTCTTGGTTTGGTTTGGATTGGATTGGATTGGTTTGGTTTGGTTTGGATTGGATTGGATTGGATTGGTTTGGTTTGGTTTGGATTGGATTGGATTGGTTTGGTTTGGTTTGGTTTGGATTGGATTGGTTTGGCTTGGTTTGGTTTGGTATATGAACTCTGAACTCTGCTTGTCGCTCAGCCCAGTATTTTCTTTCTTTTTCTTTTTTTTTTATTTGTACCGGGGATCGAACTCACGACCTCGTGCTTGCCAGGCAGGCCCTTAAGCTACTGAGCTAAATCCCCGGCCAGCCCAGTGTTTTCTATCATAGGGATTCAGACAAGCTACTGAGTATTTTTCCAGCTTTGCCCTCCCGATTATACAACCTACCTAAGCCACCAAGTTTTTGGCAGAGGTTTGGAAAAGCCACAATCATGCTTCCCTTTTCCCCTCTGCCTACACTTCCTACAGATCACTCAGCTGATTCTACTTCAAAATACTTGGGCCTCAGCTGGGTGAATGGCAAGAGGCCAGCTTTCAGGCCATCCTTTCCCGGGGTACCAAACACCAAAACACTGGAGCAGAAATGGCACTGTCCCTGGGTTACACTGGCGTGTTCGGCACATCTCCCCTTTCTGGGGCTTTCTACTAGAAATACCTTATTGGCACAAATGTTTGTTGACATGTTTCCCTACTTTTGTCTCATAATTTCCCCTAACTCCAAATTCTCTAATAATAAAATTATCAATCTGGGACAAATGGAGAAGGACAGCACACAAAATGCTTTTAAAGCTCTACTAGAATTTTTTTCAAGTTCCACTAACTTTCTATCAGAGCAAACAAAAATCCACTATATTTTATGGAAGTATCCATCAGTTATGGGTTGTGAGCATGTATCATATATGTGGTAGTCTTGGTGGTAATTTCCCTGTTCTTTCCCAAAAATTAATGATGAACTACAAAATAACTATTCTCTCTACAAGTTTAAATAAGTTAGAGGCAAGTTAGAATAAGGTTTTCTAATTCTATCAATATGCAATGAATTAAAACCAAGTTCTGTGTGTATCCTATTCAGTACATGAGTTTTCCCATGTAACTTTAACCCCAGATGGCTAAATCACAATGAAGATTGTTTGAACAATACTCTAAGAACTCTACTTTTTCCCTTGGGTAATTATGTATTTTGTCTGTTATGTTGAACCAATACAACTTGAATACTCACTTTATAAGAGTAATATAATGTAACTAATGTGACCATAGGAGAAAAATTAAGTTTGAAATGATTCACAGTATTATGAGTATTTATTATTAGTTTTCCAGGCCCAGACCACAAACTCTGATTACTGTATTTCATTTATTTAATGGAAAGGCCATGTCAAAAATTGTCTAATTGTTCATTTGTAACCTAAATAATTTAGCTATTTGAGAGCCCTCCCACTCACACATTTTAAATTAAATGAATGGAAGCCATTCATTTTATTGAGATGAATTCTTGTTAAGGGAGAAAGAAGGATCACATGTTAGGGAACTGTAAGCCAAAACAAAAAATCAGGCATTCACAAGCATATCTGTGAGGAGGAGGAGGAAGAGGAAGAAATGTTATAAGAACATAGGAAATTCTTTCTGTAGAGTGAAAGAGATTGGGGAGCTTAGAAAAATTGTTGTAGAAATGAAGATTTCAAATCACCTCATGAATACATGTTGAAAAAAAGGCTTAAAACTTTGAAATTTAAGAAACCAAATTATTTTTACTATAAACATAACTTCAAATATGTATCTCAGACTTATATAAGGAAGGAAATGTGATTGAATCCGTTAATATCTAATTCAAATAAAAATTTTTAAAAGCAAAATTTTTTACTCACAGAAATCTGAATGTAAAGTCAAATCTTTAGCTGATTACTTGAGCTCAGCTCACCTCTCTCTACCTTTAATTTAAAAAGCTGAACCAAATTTTGTGATTTAAACCACCAAATTTTTCACCATATCAAGTGAACTACATCTGTGTGGATATTAAGAAAATGTTAATAATCAATCTATAGTGCTACTATTATGGTGTTTTCTATGGCATTCTATTTTTAATAGACTAGCCTCTGGACAACATAATATTGGCCCATAGGCATTTACAAATGTAAACATTTAACTACCACAATTTATAATTAATCTTTTCAAAAATATTATGAAGTGAATACTATTACTCCTATATTATCTTGAGAGACACTGGAACTCAATGAATTTAGGTAGATTCCCCAGGAATATATATGCTCAGTGATGAATCACCATCCATTCAGAGTATAGAGACCTGATTCTGCCTATAAAATTTATTTTCTTATGTTTTATTTCCTCCATAAAGAAACAGTCCAAACCAATGAAGAGTTTATCATAGGTTAAAAGTTTACATTTGTACATGATTCAATGTCATGACAATTTGAACTTGTTCTCCTATCCACTGATTTATCAAATGAACATTTGAAGAGATGGAAAAGCTGTGATTTCTTTACCATGTTTTTTCTCAATGCCCACTGTCAGAATTTTCATTGCTGCTGATTTAAACTAGTTTGGTTCTAGAATTTAGAACTAAAATATACACTATTTTATTATAACCATATAACCTAAGTTTACTTTTATGCAGAAACTGCATATATAGAATTTAAAAACAATATTCATTTGCAAACTCTAAGGAAAAGAATCCAAGTTTTCATAGATTTTTCTGATTTCTTTAGACCTGATATTCCTTCAGATCTAGAAAAATGGCAGTGTCTTACCTTCTCTTTGTGTATGGAATTCAATTCCTATACCACCTGTAGGATTTTCTTTCCCTATTTCATATACATTTATCTCACTCATGAACTGAAACCATCGTAAATTTGATTACAGAGAGCAGTAAGTGACAAAAATTCCAGAAAGATGTCCTGACAAGAAGTCGTGAATACTGTTTCACTTCAGTATATCTCTTGGTGTTTGAATTTGGCCTAAAATTCTGACATATATCTTTGGCCTATTTTATGCTTCTAGATCAACAATTCTCAGTTCAGTGAGAAAAGAAGTTAAGATGCCTCCACATAGAAATGAATCTCCAGGAGTGTCAGTTTGTTAACAATACATGAACCGTGTACACCTTTCAATTTATAGATAATTTGTCTTCTGTTTAGGTTTATGGTTTCATTTGTGTTTATTTTGATAAGCTATATTTCTTGCAAGAATTTTCTCTTTCATCAATTTTTCTGTTAAAATTGTTCACTGGTGAATATGTTAATCTTTTCCTACTTTATTCACTAACACATTTACAGTTATTTTACAATTCCGGTCATAACCCTAACATCTGTGCAATCTGTGGGTCTATTTCTGTGAACTATTAACTTTCTTGAACAGAAGTCATATTGTCTTTATTTGTGAGCACCTCACTGTATCTGGTCTGTTTTTTAATGCTAAGCTTTGTTTGTAAAGGAAGAATGAAGACTAAAATAGGTAATATTGACATTAGGAAAGGGGAAGCCTCTTCTTTTGATCAGATAGTTGGAGAAATAAGTGGTCTGATACAATCCAATCCATTGGCTGTGTAGGTTATCTTGCAGCTTTATTTATAACTCATCACTGGTGGTCTTTATTGTGATGAGTAGGGACTATGGTCTGCATATCTACATATCTCCAGGGCTGTCCTTCCTGATCCACCCGTTGCCTTTCTAGATCATTCACTCTTTCCAAGCCACATGAAACCTCTGTCTCATAACTATTCCAGTGTTCAGATGCTTGGTGAGTTCCATTTTCTCTTCTATCCTGGCAAAGTTTGTGTGAATCCACAGACCTCCCTCCTGCTTCCTGTCCTGCCTCCAGCTTCCTGAAGACCCTCACATGATTTGTCAAGGCTCAGAGTATCTGGAGTAGATTTCTTCCTGCTGTACTCTGCCCTCAACTTTTGGTGGTCTATTACCTTTGAACTGAGGATGGACTCTCATATCTCAAAGGTTACTCTAGTGTCCCCTGGGTAGAAAAAGCAGCCACTTTATACACAACCAAGGCCAACCTGGCAATCTTGGCAAACAGGTGCTAACTTGTACCATAGCTGGAGAACATTTATATATTAGTGAATGATGTAAGCACACACGTGATTGTGAAGTTTTTCAGTAGTTACACTTATTTCTGAACATGGATCTTGATGGTAGATTTACCCTCTCTCCGTCCTTCTCCCAAAGATGGAGACAGCCCTGTGGTACTTCCCTCTTGACCTGCCTTGTCAATATCTGACATTTGTTTATTTAAGTTTCTTTATGTGTTTTGTTTTCTGATGCAAATTCATAAAATTATAGCATAACGTGATTGCTTTTAATGTTGAGTTGGAATGCAAAGTACGCTCTAACAAATAGAGGAAATTTATTATACAATTTTAACAACTCTAGTGATCTCTAACACAATTAATCCACTGCTATTTTCCATAATTCTATATTTTTTATACCTTCTCCAACATTTCTTATTATTGCAATTGTTTCTTATATTATTGATACTTTGATATGTTGACCCACATGTTTCCAAACCTTTTTGTTTATATTCTATTTCAGGTTTTGGTTCTTCTATCTGGATTTCATGTTTCTTTTGTGCAGTAGTACCCTTGAGGGACTTACTATTGAAACACAACCACACTCTAGGTCTTAAAATAACCCCTCATTGTCACAGTGTCAAATTACAGCTAATAGAGTTTAAAATTCAAAGCTGGTAGTTATTTTTCCAGCGCTTCAATGATATTTTTCCTCTATCTAGTAGATTTCATAACAGCTATTGGGAAGTCAGCTATCAATGTCACTGTTTACAAAGTGGATAACTTATCTTTTTTATCTGATTATTTTCAGCTCTCTCTTGTTTGGTGTTCTGCATTTTCTAGTACTTCTGAATTCTTCCTTTATGTCTTTCCATTTACAAATTTTTCAAAGTATTAATCTCATGGTTTTATTATTTGAACATTTTAGGTCCAGTACAACAATTTGTACAATTCAAGCCTCGTGTTCTGTGATTTTTCTCAGAGCTTATCATTAGGAACCTGCTTTGGAACTTCACAATGATGTTGCATTTGCCGTGTTAATAGTCTACTTGGTTTTTTTCAACATGAGCCGCAGCCGCTGAAGGTAAGATTTCACATCTCACCTGTTCATAGATTTTCCTTTCATGGCATTTTTAATCTTTTAATCAGCCTGTTTCCATACAAAGTTCTCAAAGTTAATGCACCACATCTAGTATTTTCAAGGTTGTCATCCTAGGGCACCTGAAGTATTCTTTTATTTTTATTACTTTCTGGTGGTGACTGAGATTTTACAGTCTGAGTGGAGAATGTGGCTCAGTAATTAGGGCATTTGCCTAGCATGCATGAGACCCTGGGTTCTAACATCAGAACAGAAAGGATAAAAGAAAGATGAAGGAAGGAAGGAAGCAAAGAAGGAGGGAAGGAAGGAAGGAAGGAAGAAAGGAAAGAAAGAAAGAAAGAAAGAAAGAAAGAAAGAAAGAAAGAAGAGAGAGAAAGGAAGGAAGGAGGGAGGAAGGAAGGAAGGAAGGAAGGAAGGAAGGAAGAGAGAGAGAAGGAAAGAAAGAAAGAAAGAAAGAAAGAAAGAAAGAAAGAAAGAAAGATGAAATTATGAAGTCTGATGCATTATCTGAAATGTAGGGATTTTAGAGAACTTCAGTTCTGACATACTTGTCTTATTGCATGTTTGCTATGTCAAACTGTTTTGTTAAGTTTTTTAAACTTAATTTAAACTTTTGGGAACTATTTAAATCTAGTATTTAAATGAATACATTTTTCATACATCAGAAAGAAAAAGAAACTAGATCAGAGACATCAAGCTTGAGAGCAATTATTTTTGTTACAGATTTAGTTAAATTGACTTTGAGCAAAACAAATCTGTATATTTAATTAATCACTGAATACCTTTTGTTGTGTTAATTCCATACAATTGAAACTTTACTTGTATGACTTTTCTTATCTTTTCTTTTTTCAGTACTGAGATTGAACTCAGGGCCTTCACACTATGTCACATTTCTAATCCTCTTTTTTAAATTTAGAGACAGGGACTCACTAAACTACTAAGTTGTCCAGGCTGAACTTCAACCAGTCTCCCATGGTGCTACATTGCAGGCATGCACACTGCACATAGCAACTGTGTGACTTAAATTGGAAGATATAAAATGTTTAAGAGTTTTGAATTTGTATTTATTAATTTTTTTTACTTTTTAAATTTAACTTGTAAACATACATATACAGGAGTACAGTGTGATAGTTTAGCACATCAAAGTACTAAACTGATCATTTCCATACCCTTATCAAGTCTTGATGCTTAAAATCTTTGTATTCTTCTATTATAGAACTTCATAAAATATATACTAGTTATTCTCAACTATAGTGATCCATCCCTTCTTCAGACAACTAGAATTTATTCCTGTTCTCTGTTTTGAAATTCATTATCCTACCTCTGTCTACTACCCCCTCCACCCTCTAGTAATTAGTATTCTACTTTTAGATCAGTATTCTTGGCTTATACATGTGAGAGAAAAGATACGAAATTTATTTTTCTGTGCCTGTCTCATTTGAAAGAATACGATATCCTTCAGTTCCATCATTTTGCTGCAAATACAAGTTTGTCATTCTTTTTATGGGAGAATAATATTATTTTATGTGTATATGCCATATTTTGTTTGTTGATGGACACTGTTGCTTTCTATGAGGAGACAGGTCCCAAAAAGGAGATGCAACAGATGAAAGCAAAACAAGGAGAGAGACAAAGCTATGGGATTAGGGGGCTCCGGTCTCTAGGACTGAAGCCTCAATTACAATTTTTCTTTGGGTTTTTATTAGAGTCTTTTATTTACAAAGAGCAGAAGCGGGGTGTGGGAAGGGTAGAGTACAGATGAGTGGGAACTTCCTTGTTTAAGTGTCCCAGTGACCATATTTGGCTCTATCTGGCCTCCATGTTTCCCATTTGTTCAGACTCTTCTTAGCGAAGCACCTTGTGCTGGCCCAGCAGCATCCCACGGAGACTGAAGGTCCTGCCTTCATTTCCTTCCCCACAGTGCACTTGTGAGGCTTCCTCCAGAACAATCACGTGGCCTCGTAGAGCAAAGGCCTTGGGTAACCTTGGGTTAAACAAGTTTAAGTTAATCTGTGACCCACAGGACAGTAGGTTGATTCTATAGCTTAGCTATGATGAACAGTGTTACAATAAATATGGAAGAGCAGTCATCTTTTTGATGTGCCAATTTCACGTTCTTTGCATACATATTCAAAAGCTGACAGATGGATCATATGATAGGACCACTTTATTTAACTTGTTCATGTAACTTTGAGAAGCCTCTAGACTGTTCTCCCAAAATACCTGCACTAATTTACATTCCACCAGCAATGGAAGGGTTCTTTTCAATTCTGCACCTTCACCAGCATTTGTTATTTTTTGCTTTTCTGATAATCACCCCTCTAACTCAAAATGAGATGAAATGTCCTAATGGTTTTGATTTGCTTGTGCTTAAAATTAGTGCCTCCGCTAATGATAGAAAATAATTCAAAAGTAGTAACAAGAATAATAAAGCTTTGTGGTTAGTAGAGAGGAAACTCTCCTGGGGTGAAGCTGGGAAACTACAGGTTAACTGTACAGCTAAGCTCCCTGAGGAAATTGATGGTTGAGACCCTAGCTAGGTAAGAGGGCATCTATGACATAATGTCAGCAGAGCACAGCAGAGTTGGAAAGCTTCCCAGAACTCCCTCCTTTTTCTTGATCATTGCTCATCTTCTCAATCACTGCTCTGCTTCTGTAGACCTGCTTCATGCTGATTTCCAATAAAAAATTGCCCTGTAGAAGAGAAGCATTATAAATGTGGAAACAAAGCTTTGTTCAGAGCTCTCAAAATGTTAGTTCCTTGCAGAAATGCCAGCAGAATGAACTGCTCTTTGTTCCATGTTTTGTTGGTTCTGTTGGGGATCCTATGTATTTTCTTGCTTCAATTATATGACTAAAGATTTGGAAATGGGAGAAGGAAAGAAGAAAAATTATTAAACAAAGGGAGATGAAAAGAAGACAAAATGAGACAAAGGATCTTATTAAGGAGTAGAAGGAGAGTTATAGAATTAGTAATAATAACAATAAAAGCAATGACAAACACAGGATAAAAGAAGAAATAAGGGTAAAGATAATATAAGAATAAAACATAGAAAAAATTAAAAGGAAAAATGTTTTTAAAAGAAGGAAAAAAAGGATGAAAGAAAATCCCTCAAATCCTGATAAATTAGTGAATAACTTAAAGGAAACCAAGAAAGAAAAAGAAGAAAGAAAGAAAAAGAAAGAAAGAAAGAAAGAAAGAAAGAAAGAAAGAAAGAAAGAAGAAAGAAAGAGAGAGAGAGAAAGAAAGAGAGAGAGAGAGAGAAAGAAAGAAAGAAAGAAAGAAAGAAAGAAAGAAAGAAAGAAAGACCAAAAGTAGAAAAAAATTCTTTGTATTTTTGAATGAGTGGTTTCCTTCCAGGATCTGCACTCTTGGAGTCTAGGAGCTCATAATTTTCTCCACCTAACCTTATGACCTGTGAATTTGTGAAATACCTTCACATTCCAGGAGTTTGGACTGTGGTAGTCTCACCCAAAACCATGGACTCAGGTCTGTTCTGGATGTAGGTAGAAGTGCAAGGGTTTAAGTACTTAATGCCAGCACCTTCAAACTCAGCCATTTTTGAGAACCCCTGAATCCAGCCTAGTTTCACAACATGGGTGTCAGGGCTCATGTCCTTCCTGGCCTGAGCTTAAATTTCTCAGAGATCTCTTTTTTAGCTGCCTTCCCATCCACAGCTGTCTCCCACCCAGTCACTGTGGGAGGGCATCTCTGGGAACCCTGAGGTGAAGCTGTTTTTCAGTTGGTCTGAGTTCCAAACTTAAAGATTCAACCCTTTCCCAGGAATGGTGCGTGATTATGCACTCTGGTGACATGGCACATGTCAGGTGGAATCTCTCTGCAGCTGTTACCTGCTGTGTGGAAGGAGTCCACTCAGAGCAACATCCCATCTACTTTTGCATTTTCCAACAACTGAGGTCTCCACCACCATTTTTCGTTGGATCTCTCAGCCCTGGGCACTTACCTTATTTTAGAAGAACCAGGTTCTCCTTTCCTGGAGCCACGAACTAGGAGAGTCTAAATTGTTTTGGCATTTTTCTATCCATTGTGAACCTTCTGCCCAACTTCACGGTAACTTCTAATTTCCCTATCAGTTCCTTCTTAATTTCTGACAATCTACGTTTCTTTTCTTCACTAAATTGTTATTTTCAAATATCTGGGTTCCCGGTCTCAGAGAGGCTAAATCTTGCTGCCAATCACTATATTTTCCAGCACTCCATATTTTTTAGTTTCTTATATATTTTATATTGTGTATATTAATTCTCTGTCAGGTGGGTACTTACCAAATACTCCTTCCCATTTGGTACATTATCTCTTTGCTCTGCTGTTTCCTGCTCATTGTTTATTTGCTGTGCAGAAGCTTCTAAATTTGATATAATCTTATCTGCTAATGCTTTTTCATTTTTATAGCACATGTTTACAGTATATAATGATCACATAAATTGTGGTGATTTAGTACATGTATGTAACACATTTTAATTATCTTTATGACATTTTCCCCTCATTGCCTCTTCTCTCCTTATATCTCTTAGTCCCATTTTTTCGGTGGAAAAAAACTGGCTCAAAAAATCAGTCTGCTTACCAGGCGTGGTGGTGCACTCCTGTAATCCCAGCACTCAGGAGACTGAGGCAGGCGGATTGTTGCAAATTCGAGACCAGCCTGGGCTACAAAGTGAACCCAAGGCCAGCCTGAAACACATAGTGAGACCCTATGTCAAAAATAGGAAAAAAAAATTTATCTGCTGTCTGTCATTTTGGAAAAATGATTCCAAGGACTATTTGCAAAACCAGGTGTGGTTGTCCATACCTGCAATCCCCACACTCCAGAAGCAGAGGCAGGAGAACTGCTGTATGTTCAAGGCCATTCTGCACTACATAGTGAACTCAAGGCCAGCCTGCACTACAAAGCAAGACCCTGTCTCAAAGAAAAGAAAAGACAAAAACAAACAAACAAGGGCTATTTGCTCCAATGTTTATTAGTAACACTGTACCAATTTTACATATCATTGTTATTAATGAGTTTGCTTCCTGTGTGATAAGACCTGTGGTTTAGCTTGGACACGGAGAGAAGGGTTTAGGTATGTAACTGATGGCTTCATGTTCATATAAATAAGCATCCCTCATATCTTAACTCCAGATAATTCTGAATTCTCTGTAGAGATTAAATCCCCCAGCTTTCTAAGACCTTCCACAACCTGAATCACAATCTACATGAATTGGTTCAAGCATATGTATTTAACAAACTAAAACCTTGTCAATGCTTTTAATGAACCACTGCGCTAACTTAATTAGTTTTTAATACATATTTATGCATGCCTACACATGTGAACAACACGAGTATGAGGAGATTTTCTATCCCCAAATCCCATGCTTTTGTATTTATATTGGCTGCAAAATTCATTATGGTAATGAATTTTTAGAATTTTTTATTCAAACCCATCTGTCTTGTGTGTTGGTCATCATTATGAAAGAGTTTTTGTTTAAATATATTTTATTTTACAAATCTAGCTTTAGGCATTCATTTATATCCCTTCAGCCCAATGAAACTGCCTAAATAAATATGATTGAAACAGGTAAAACCAATTATTTTACAGTTTTTAATGAATTAGATGGGGGTAAGAATGGAGAGGAACTAATTTCAACTGCAAAAATTAAGACTTTTAGTTTAGCATTGTCAAACATTTTCTCATTGTATTAATTGAAATGACCTCAAATAAACAGAGCCAATAACTCTTGAGTTACAGTTAAAATAAACCCTTTAACAAGGGGAAATACTAAGTTGGTTCCAGTAAATTGAGTTTATGTTCATAATGAACTAATAAAATGCACTGCTGAATTATACTGAAACCTTTATTTCATTATAATACCAAACAATTCAAATTAAAAGTTTGCAATGAGATTTCCTTGTGTATGTGTTTATGTTATTCTAGAAGAATAATTAAAATCATTTGCATTTAAGAAAACAATTAAATGCTTTTATTATATTATTAAGATGGGGGAAGTGTTCAAAACAGAAAGATAAGCATGAGAAGAGTGTTTGGGGCAAACAAATAGCTGAATTACATTCAGCAACCTACTGAGTGTTGCAAGGCTCTTGGGCTCTTGGGCTGTGACTGGCACAAAGGATTATCAGAAATGCTGTCCCTTAAGGTCTCATTAGGTTTCCTATGCTGGGAGACAGAACTCTGTGCACATAATTATGTATTGTGTATTAATCTGCTCTGATTTGAATATTGCTTTTTGTTGGATTTAATTATGTCTGAAAAACAAGAAGTGTCATTTTATCTCTGTGGTCTTATCAAGCGATCATCAGCCAAGGATATCAACATTTTAAAACAATTGAAAAGCTAGGTATAAAATTAGAGTTTACAGGAGAATCTGATCTTTTGATTTCACAGTGTTGTTAGTCTATTCCCCCTTTCTTCCCCCTTTATTTCCCTAAGACCCCCTTGAGTGAGTAATCCGATGTTTTGATCATTTGTTGAGAGTTGGAAATTGCAGTGAGTGGCAAATTCTATGATCCTCTATTAATGGAAAGAGAGGGAAAAAAAATCTGTCTATAAAAGCTGTCTAATACACTGAAACCTTCTTTGTTATTAACTGTTGAGTGAACCATATTTTTTAAAAAGATGTTTTCTAGAATCCCAAGTCAAACAATGGCACACTGATATTTCCATGGAATTTTAAAAATGTTACCAAGGATTTTTTTTTTATCCCTTGGGGTGCTTAAGCTTGGCCTCTTCCCATCAGCTTTTTAAAATAGTATAAGCTAAAATGCAATTAAAAACCACAAAAATATCCAAAGTAGCCCTTCACAAGAAGCCAAGTAGATAGTATTTATTCTTTAGATAATAGAGAAATAGTTATGCAAGTTTCATGCTATGTTCTATTTCTATCAGACAAGATAGTTACTGTTAATTTCAAGATTTGTATCCTGACACACAACATAAACCTTTAGCTTTCTAATCTTATTTTATCCACCACACTCAAAAAAAAACAACATTGTGAATACCAGACTATAGTGACAGGGAAAATATTCAATTAAACAAAAGCCACAAAAACTAAAGCAAGTGCACTTTGAATTGTTCTTTGGTCAGCCAGAATGCAACTTGGAAAGGTCCACTTATATAAATGTGAAATGCATAGCTTCCAAACATGTCACACCCATGGTCTCTGTCAGCTTTTTCTTTCCTTTTTGTTGTTGTTGTTATTATCCTCTCATCCTAACACCAGGAAATGTCCTGACTTTATTTTTAAAAAAAGAAAGAAACAAACTTTCAAATTATTTTATGCATAGGCAATGTCATATTTTGCTTTTCTATGCAGGTGATGTTGAGAATATCATCTATCTGGTTATCTATACTGAGATTTTCAGTACAGTGAACAGTTGCATAAAAATGAATGCTATGTTTATTTGTAGACTATGTTGCAACAAGTGAACTAGAAACATTTGGCAGCTTTTAAAACCATTTTTCTTATTACTTGTATTATAGCAAACACTGTCTAAATTTGACAGTGTCCACAGAGCTCAACCGTCGGCCCCAAAGGCTCAATCTGTTCTCTGGTTGCAGCTTCAGTGGACATCTATATTCTCTCTACAGTCCAGTTCAGCTCTGCCTGAATCACTGGATGGCCATCCACAGGCCACCTTCTCATCTTCAGAAAACTCAGCATCTACTGAGAAACTGCTACTGATGGACCTGCTAGCAGTTTCACAGGAGAGGTAGAAATGGTGACTATAGATTTTACCTGCCATCAGATTATATTCTAGCAATAGATTTCTACCCCCTCAGGTGAGATCAGTGCTTATCTCTGGAGCACTGACTCCACCACTCCCACTGCTGTCTCATAGTATGTTTCCGTGGGGATTTCAAATCTGATTTAAAATTGAACTTTTATATAGGCCAAGACAATTTTTATGGAAAACTCTTTTTTTTTCATAAAATAATCCCTGCAAAACACACATAGGGAGAAGACTAACATCCCAAATCCCGTTATTTAAAGCAGGAAGTCAATATACCATACAGTCCTCTACTTCATTGCACATGCAATACAGCTTTATATAACCTTTCTTCGCACCAATTTTGAGTCTAAGTTGCTAGATTGTTGATGCACAACACGTTAATAACATGCTTTCATTTCAGACCATTTATAAATTTTGCTTGTTGGTCTATAATATTACTCACCATCATGAAGGCAAATCCCATGATTAAGAAAAAGCTCTATAAACTTTTCCTGTAAGGGATCACAGAGAAAATGTGTTAGGTTTTGTTGAGCAGTAGCCAGAATTAATTATATTTGTGAGTCAATAAGCAAAATTTTAAATATAACTATTTAAACATTTTAAACCATCTTTAAATTATGTGCTGTACTATACTAGGTATCAAGTGGGTTCCTGTTTCTTGGCTTCTAATGCTGCATTTTGTGACACTCTATTTCTTCTTCATACTTTGTTACAGTCATGTGTTACTCAGTAACATTTAGCTGCTGGCCCTTTCTTAGAAGATCCAGTCTCTATGAACTCAGGAATTGTATCCAATCTTAGCACTTAGCAGAATGTTGCATTTGCAATAACTGTTCAGTAGAGTTTAGTTAGATTTTTGATGGTGGTGTAGGATTTATTCACTTATTTGTTCTGAATATTTTTAAAAAGATTTATTTGTATGATAAGCATACGAGATTTTTCCTTTTGGAGAATAGACATTTAAAAATAACCTTTCCTACCCATGTGGGATATAAGCCAATATGCAGAAACACCTTTGCAGTAGAGTTCTGCTTTTTGGACAGTGACACTGGGATGGAGTGTGCATCAGGTCACCTCTTGTTATGGTATCTCCTCGCTGCGTCAGAAAGCTGGTGGGTTTAGCACACAATTCACTTCAAACTGACATATATTCTTATATAAACTTTATTTCTATTTCTAGCAAGAGTCAAGTCAATGGCTCTAAAGTATAAAAAGGACTTTACAAATTTAAACTAAAACTTTGTTCCCAACCTTCATAAAACCCTACTCACATGAGCAAAGACATACTCCTTATTAGTGCCTCAGGAATCCTTGAAGCTGTAGAATTGCACAGAGTTGCAAAATGCTATATAACAGAGCTAGGCAGATTTAGTATCACTGGACAGATTGTAGATACTGAAAACAAGCAAGCACAGTACAGTGCTTTAGAAATCATGTCTTTTAACTTCCTTGCCTTCTTTCCTTCCTTCTTTCCTTTCTTCTTTAGTTCTATGTCCCTTGGGTTTTCATCTTTCCATCTTTTTCTTCTTTATTTCTTTAATTCCTTTCTTTTTCTCCTTCTATCTTCCCATTTTCATATATATAAGGATATAAGGGAAGTACATATGTTGCTAAGTGTACAGAGGACACATAAATCAGTAATTTCAGGTGTTTCTCTGGTCTTCAGCCTAACATCTGTACAGTTGCTTCATAACACAGAAAATGAGAGATTTTAATGAATTGGAATGTAAATAACCTCCTTGAAATGTAAAGCAGAATTACTTTACGAGATTATTTAAATATCCAACTGTAGTGCAAAGGCTATTTTGCCTAAATATTCTAGGCTATATCTACTGATTATTTATTTAAATTTTTGAGCCAAAGTTTTAGAGTGTGATTGCTTAGAACTTAGCTTCCACAGCAACACCAACAACTTCCTTCTTTCCAGCATCCCAGTGCAAGCCTGACTAACTCCACACTGTGACGTTTGAAGGCCAGCAAAAACCAAAGCCCTCATAACTGAGATTTTGAAAAATTTACAGAACTTTTAAAACATAAATTTGACTTATTGTTTAAAATTGCACTCTAAAAGTATGCTTATTTAAAATCAAAGCATATAATGATCAATATAAAAATAATACTTTGTGTCCTTGTAACAGGGATACAAAGTTCCTGTTCCCCTCTGCTAAACAAATCCTCACTTTCAAAATTTATTTTCTGTGTTGTTAGTGTTAATGGCCATCAACGGGCACGCTAAACTTTTGACATTCTCTTCATCGAAAGCCGTTTTCTCAACGGTCACTGGGATATTAAGAGAAAAAAAAAAAGAAATCTGCATCTGAAAATACTTCTTCTACCTTAAAATCTACTGACTTCAATCTGTTTGTTGCTGTAGGAGTCTGAAGTCTGAGATTTGAAAGGAAGGAACGTTTTGGTCACTATCACAGTAAGTCAAAACTAGTAAATCGTGCCAGTCTGGAAGATCAACAAAACCATCAGGCCCACGGAGTGGGAGATCAACCTGCGCCCGGATGGTCATCTTACTACGTCCTTCTTGAGTGCTTTTACCTTGTTTGGCTGTCCTCTACTTGCTCTGCTGTTTCCTTGGCAACCAAAGCACAGCATCGCCTTTTGAAAGGCAAATTGTATCGAGCCTTGTATGGGAAAAGAGTTGGAGGTTATATGTAAATGACTCCAGATATTAAAATTAGAGGGAAGATATCTGAAAGTGTTCAAATATCGCGATTATGCTCTTGGACTGAAAAATGAAGAAAGAGAGAGAAATGCAAGAGCACATTCATGAAGGACTTGTAATGAAAAATAACAAAATACTTAAAATTTCCAAGTCAAATTACAGTGTGAATAACAAAACTTACCTACTCAGCTGCTATGGTCTGAATGTTTCTGTGGCCTTAAAATTCACATGCTACAATCCTAGCATTCAATGTTTTATTGGTATAGGGAGTGAAGGCTTTGGGATGTGTTTTGGCAGAGGCATCTGGAATGGGAGTTGTGTCCTTGTAACAGTGATACAAAGTTCCTGTTCCCCTCTGCTGTGGAAGGCGACAGTAAGAAGACATTTCTGTGACAAAGCTCTTCTCGCAAGGTGCAGAATCAGCTGATGCCTTGATCTTGCATTTTCCCAGGCTGTAAGCAGTACATTTCTGCTATTTATAAGACACCCCAGCTATGCTATTCTATTATAGCCTCCCATTAGACTATGATACCAACTAGGGGGATTCTTTTTACTTTTGTAATTTGTGATTACAGAATTTTTCCAGTATTTTAGTTAGCTGACTGGCCCATGGAATTCACCAGAGGGTATTATTTAGCAAGTATAATAACACTGGGACCAATGTTATGGGTTCCTTGTTTATTTATGGACTATTATCCATCTGTGTCCAAAAGTAATTCAAGGGTCTTAATATTTAAGGCATTACAAAGAACATTATTTTTTATTAAGTGGAGAAGTAAGAATCCTTATGGACAATAGTTGAAATAGACTGCATGAATCTGTGGCACATTCATTATTGACTATATATTTTAGTACCGAACTTTCTAGCAAGAACAGCAAAAATAGAAAACATAGTGCATTCTTATTGTTCAATAGAAAGCATCGAGAGAAAAAAATAATTTACTGACCTTACATATAAGGCACTCTTCACCTGGATCATCTCCTAGGGACACCGACTTGAGGGATGGATCATTTGCAAACATGCACTCTAGTGGGCCACTATTCTTTTATCTCCCTCCAACTCCTTCTTCAAGTCCTTCTCCCTCAACTCCAAGCAAGAGGTCCAAGGACAGTGACTATGTTCTGAGTCATCCCAAGTGACTGTTCTAAGAGAAAGAACTGACCAAACTGACTTCGGATTTTTGAGCTAGAAATCATAGTGTCTCAAGCAACAGAATATAAAAATTAAGGATAACCAACGTTCACTTTTCCACAATGGAAATGAATCTAGCATCATACAAATCGCAAGGGCTTGCTGAGAGATGCTAATCCGAAAGAAAAGGAAAGATAAGAGAGAGAGATAGACAGACAGAGAAAGAAAGACACAGAGACAGAGAGAGAAAGAGACTGGCCCTGCATCGAGATCACATCTTTATTAAGGTTCGTGGCTTCTTGACTGCATTTCTCTGCTCTTCAGCTTTCCACCACTCTGTGAGTTCTGCAGACCAGTGAATTCTCCCCTTGCTCTAAAAAACATCTACTTCATTTTCTGTGAAATACTCCTGGCTAATACCTGTGCAAACCGTGATCACATACCTGTAAATACCAAGTGGATGCTTTCATGCCTAGCCTGTCACTTATTTCTGCTTTCCAAAGAGCCAGGTGTCTTGTACTTCACTTTGGATATGAGCTTCTTTAAAAATTATACTAACTGAACTAAGAATTGAGCATGAGAATATGTAAATAAAGAGAACAGCAAGGTCACTGGAAAGGGCCCTTTCAAGCTAAGCATCCTAGTTCCGGAGAACAAACCATATTGACTGGAGAGCAGTGAATATATCCTGGGTCCAAAGTTGGGCTCTATTGTTTGGTGACATATTTATTTCTCCACAGAAGATCAGTGTAGCACTTTGGGTATGGAAATCTTCATGATATGCAGGCCTTACTCCGAGGTGAAGCATTTACTGTTCCTGCATTCGGTGGCACACAATTAACTGAATCATCACACATGCTGGTGGGGTATTATGCCCATGCCTTGCCTTGTCCTGAATTGCCCATGTATGACGCAGTTCCCTCAGGGTACATAGTTGCATCCACCAGCAACTCTGATCTCCCTAAGGGCAAGCACACACTTCAGGATTACTGCTGATTGCATTATGTTCTGGTCTAAGCAAAGTTATGTTTTATACTGACTGTCATACTTTCGCATCACTGAGACCCTATACCTGACACTCATGATTTAAATGAG